>JALIZH010013996.1:0-90398 GCA_030522465.1 Rhipicephalus appendiculatus | reverse complement strand
GAACTTGAGATGGATAGCACATCTAAGTTCTACGAACCCGGGAAGTCCTGTTCTCGTAAGTGGAGATTTCAATGCTCCACATAGAGATTGGGGATACAAGTACAACCCCCCAAAGATGATGTTAAGTAAAAAACATCATCAATGATGACACGTTTACATCACTGAACCATCACGCTATTTCTACCTCTTCTGTACGCACAGTATCTCCAGTAGCTAAAGCGTGCATAGTAATTGCTGGATATATCAATTTACACTACTTCTATATGACACAGATTAATGTCTGCTCTGTCCTATACAACCAATAGCTTAACCGATTACATCGCTTGTATATTTTTCAACCAATCTTTTGTAAGTCAAATTTCGGCGGCATCGCACGCGATCAACTGGCACCCGTATCGCAACCAATTGCAGTCGTCGAAGATGCGATGGTCGCATATGTTTCTACTGTAACAGCAATTACATGAACTCTCTCAGGCGATTTTTGCGGTGGCCGTCATGTTCCGTATACGGATATGTATGTGCATAGGTATATAAAAAGCACAAAGAAAAAATAAATGAGAAGAAATATATTCCGAAGCACCCGACCAGGGATTCGAACCAGCGACAACTGGCTTCGCAGTGCGTCGCGTTACACAATTGTACCACGCCCAATACCTCCGCGGGCTCCATAACGGCGAGATATTAAATGCACCATTTACCGCTGGTGATACGCAAATCTTGGAGGAGCTTGAGCGTGTTTTCCTATCACGTAACGCTCCTACATTTTCTTACAATTTGACAACTACCCTTGTGACGCGCACGGAAAAGTGGCCCCTTTCTGTACCTACTCGCGATGTAGAACGATAGTAAAAAAAAAAAACATGGCTGATCCCTCCGTCATAGGAATCGGTATAACACGAAAGTGATACGTGTCCTTGCCGAAGTAGTCGAATGTTTTCTGTACATTGATATAAGAGAGCTTGTGCAATGTCTAGTGGTGTTTGACAGTTATAGCAGCGTTTAACGTGGATGCATCCATGTGGACGCTTCGTGGTACATATGTATCCCGAGGACTAACGCCCATGATCAATGATTAAACAACCCCTTGTGGTCACAGATGCTTGTGGCCGCTGTACGGTGAGAGCGGGATCAGAGAAAGCGGTGTGACAGCCAGAAGAGCGTCACTGATTCGACGCCGAACTTGGGCGAAGGTCGCCTATTCGCGGCCTGTTAGAGTTATTAAGGCGAAATCCTTTAGTGTCTCATGCTCACGACCGTCCGTCCATCTGTCCGTCGTCCGTCAGACAGACAGACAAAGAAAATTTATTTTGTCCTGAGAAGACGAGAGTACCCCCCGTCAGGGGCTTCCGTCTGCGGGCCGCACCCACGATGGAGCCGGGAGGTTGAGAGTCTCGGCGATGTCGCGGGCTCTCTGGACAGCCCTGAGCTGCTCTTCCTTGGCGGAGCTGGTGAGAAGCCGGAGCCAGTCTTCCTCCGTAGAGGGAGACCCTGAGCCCCCGCGCAAGTCGTGACACTGCCAGAGCATGTGCTGAAGTGTGCACCTGGGATGTCCACAGCGCGGACAGCCAGGGTCGATGCCTTCTATAAATTTTGAATAATAAACGGAGATGGATAGGTCTCCGTCTGTCCGAGCCCTGGCAAAGCCACCTAGAAAAAATATCAAGGCCTCCGAACGCCGATGTGACGTCACGGCAGCGAGATGGGCCGTACCGCTGGCTTCGACGCGTCTACGTTCGTCGCGCTTGCAGGCAGTCCCTTTTCGAGTCGCTGTTTATGGCTTCGGAAAATTAGCGCTGTCCTTCAACTTTAACGTAGCACTGTTTATGCTTCGGTCCCAACGCACGACACGTATATTGCACGCAAAAAATAAGTACCTCGCGCCGGTTCACCGCAGTCAACACCATCATAACAAGCATCATTCTCTTACCCATTTATTAAATTAATTAACTAGAAACATTGTTTTTGTTTGTATCGTTACATCACATCCCTTATTGTGCTTGTGCACGTGAATGCTTGACAGAGGCTATTGAAATCAAACTGTATGGCACTCAGTCACTTTAGTCGTCGACTGAAGTGATTAAGAAAGAGCAAAACAGCACACTGAAGGCACAAAGTATACTTTAATGACAAATTATAAAAAAAACTTAATTCATCAAAAACAGTTTAAAGCATGTACTTGCATTGATTCTTGCTGCTCTTTTACAGGGTTGATATCACACGATGAACACAGTCTTCTGATAGTATCAGAATACGGCATCTTAAGCTTCATCGAATTTCTCCCAGAATCTGTATGCATGAGGGGAAATGGTGTACAAAAGGCTAGAAAAAACCAATAAATCTGGGGGATAACGGCCCGCATTATTCGAAACAAGATCAACTTGACTCTTCAAGAATTTCAGCACCTCTAAATGACATTCTCGCAACTCACATGCAATATGTTCTCCACTTACTTCCTCTAGTAACGTCGACACCAATCTGAGTAGATGACGGGCTTTCTGAGAAGGCGCAGCGCTGATATCCTTGCGGGTCTGTTCGATGATCTCTAACACTCTCTTCAAATCTCTTAAGTCGCATATCTTTTCGGGGACTAGCACATCACCACAATTTCTCACAACCGTGTCACCAAAAACACTTCCATGCGTAGGTCAGTAGACACAATCACTGAAGTGCGGATGGTTGGAGCAGAATGGAGAGCCAAGTCCAAAAAGAAAACCTTGGAGTCCTTGTGGATTACAGTCCAGAAGTCTGAATGCTTAAATTTTGGCAATGCGTTGAGCAAGTCCGCGAGACTATTGAGCTTATTTTTGGTTTCCTCTTCTGCTTGCGTTTGCTGCGAAAGCATTATTGCATTGTGCAAAGAAGCGGCTTCCAAGCGCGCTCTTTTCACATCCGGTGCTTCCCGAATGCATGGTTGCGGACGCGATAAGTAGGCAGGGCAGGTGGAAAACAAGCTCGGAACTGCAGTTTGCTTCAGACGACTGTTCTTCAGGGTGACTTCGACAACTTTTCCTCTCTTGACGGCTGTGTAAGATGTCGTCTTCAAGTAATCCGATGGCAAGGAATGCTTTTCACAGAGCTGAAATAAAAGAAAAAGATGTTAGAAACATGAGCTCGACCAAAACGCAGAATTAACAAGCGCGCCGACATGTGCGGAATTCCCACCTAGCGTGCAACCATCAACGGTTACTTTGGACACTATGCTAACGAAATCGATATGTCTGAAAACCCTGATAAACAACACAGAGAAGGAATGCTTACCACTGTGCACTTCGTTGCCAAGAAGTCCTTCCGGGGAACAGCTCTGGTCCACGCTGCCCGCCTAGTTGGGTCTGAAGGAAACCTGTGGACTCGTACACTTGGTCCTCCGCCATAATTTGACTCGCAGTTTGGTGCACAGCAACAGCCAGGCATCGCTGCGCTTCAGTGGATGACCATGGGAATGACTAACCACGCACACACGACAGAAAGCAAGCGCGTCTGTGATGGAGCATGCTCTACCACGGCCGGTCTGGAAAGACGCGCGCGTTTCTTCTACGGAACGCGCGCATCTTTCCAGTCCGGCCGTGGCTCTGCATGCGGCGGCTGTAGTGTTGCAGCCATGGAGAAAACTTTTTTCACAACGCTGCGCGCGTTTGTTCACGACGCGGCGCGTGTCGATTTGACTGCGTCCCATCCCTCACCTACCGCTGTCATCTCACTGTCGTGACGTATTCACAATTAGAGGAGGTGATTCGGAGGCCTTGATATTTTTCTAGGTGGCTTTGGCCCTGGCAAGGTGCCAGGTGGCCGCCGGGGTGCGCGAACGGACGCCGGTCGCGTCGGACTCTACAGCGCTCGCGGTTTGCTTGCGTAGCGTCGCTGTGTGCAGCGTTTCAAATCATGCAAAGGAGGGAGACGCAGGCATCGCATTCCATTCTGACCGACCTCGTCTATACTCCGTTTCACAAGCTGTTGGCAGTACAGTGGAAGGTACGTGTGCCCTCAGCCAATCACGACAGAGCGCACTACATAATTGTGTTCCTACGCGAATGTCACTTCCGTGAATCTGACAAGTGGCCCCGCCTGCGTGGAAAAATGTGTACTATACTAATTAACTTTTTAATTTTGTAGCAGGTGGCGCTTGGTACCATCTTGATCTGTTCTGTTTATTTTTGGACGGGCCGACTTCCGTTCCAAAGGAACTGGATTTGTCCATTAATATTTAGCGTGACTTGTTACTATGAATTTTCGTCACATCAGAGCTTTTTGAACTGTTTACGCCACGGGTATAGAAAAAAATATTTACTTTAATCATTCAATCAATCAATTTAAGTGAATCACTGAGTCAATTAACGAGCGAAACATGGAATCAATCAATCCGATGCTTTATTTTCCGATATAAAAAATGTCTTTCTTTTTTTTATGTTTGCTACTCTCACTGCAACAGTACTGAATGATCCCGTCCTGTACGCACCACGCAATGATTGTTATGAGGCCGTTAGGAGGGCTCACATCTCATCGTCCTCATCACAACTTGTATTTGGCGTCGCAGCTCCGCTGAAACCGGCGGCGAATTTGCACAATGTTCCTCGCTTCTATGAGAAATGCGTTCCGAGAGCGTTCCTTGTACTTGAAGCCACGCAGCATCCTCTGCATCGTCGTTGTGGACACGGTCGGTAGCGTCTCGTCCTCTTCAAAACGCTGCACCACGTTGGCGATGGTTGGAATTTCACCCCTCTAAAAAAAGACGTACACCACCCATCGAAAGACGCTCAGGTCAAAATCGTCCAGCTTCTTCACCCGATCACGGCCTTTCCAATAAAACGCTTCTTCGGTGGTAGGACTCTGCCCGCGTTCCCCGCCAGCGCTTTCCACCGATAGAGCGTTCGCTCGCTCACCTGGATAGGTTTTTCCGTCCTCTTGGTGAGTGAATCCAAGCTTGCACTTTCCCCGCACTCGACGCGAAGCGCTAGCGTTTAAAGCTATCTGCTTCGCTAGCTTGGGAAAATCACGCACACTCGACGGATGGCTCACCGGCGACAGTTTGTGGGACGCGTTGCAGACACACGACCAACTCGGGCGACGCCATGTTGCCGAAATGCGGCGCATCACCACCTCACAACAAGCCTCCGCTCAGCCGCGTCCATGCGGGCTTTTTCTATTAATTTCAAGAATTATTAAAACACTTTGGACGCTTTAAAACATCAATCCGTACCATACTGTCACGTTATGCGTTTGTAGTGTGCAAATATAGTTCTGGATTGCTAAAATAGTTCAGGGACTATTTGCTGTGCTCACACAGCCCTGATTGGACGAGAGAGCTCTACCTTTGGCTGCACTGCCAACAGCTTGTGAAACGGAGTATAAATGGACACAGGCGTTCGCGGAACGCACTTCGGAATTTACAGTGTCCGTCAATTTAACCCTTTCAGTCCAAGTGATTCCAATTGGAATCATAAATTATGTAGGTCAGTCAGCAAGCATCTGGTAAAGATAAAGCGTTGTTCTTCCTTAAGAGCCCGTATTTAGCATCTGCCCTACATGTGGTGTCAACATTGTACACACAATACAGCGAGGTCACGTCTGAACGAAGAAATTACAGAAGCGGTCGTGCTGTTCGCGCATTTCGCTGAGGCAGCGTCTTCTTTCACCGTGCAGAGATAGGGCATTTATTTTAGTTCTGCGCCATAAATTTGAATTTCGGCTATTGGACATTATGCTATCCTATCTAGATAACATTTTAAGTAATAAATGAACTAAAAATTATGGAATTATTATTAAATGAAAATTATTTATTAAATTAATTGGCACATTAATTAATCTTCACTGAAAAGTGTGAACAAAGAGTTTTTCAGTTTTTTTGGACTACCACGATCATGTGCATCTCCAAATGTGAAAACTAGTTGCTTACATTGAAAATAGTTAATTCGGTACTGAAAGGGTTAAGCGCTGGAACGCGGATGGCGTTTGCACGATGCGCAAAGCGCGAGAAGATAGGAACGCATGCGAACGGAGGCAGATTAGTCTCGCGTCTCGCTGCGATTCGCGGTTAAAAATTAAAAAGGAAACACGAACACATTCCGTTTGTGTGCCATCCCACTGAGAGTGTAAAAGAACAAAGACATGGCAGTCAGTCGAATGGCCACAAGCTTTCGCCGAACACATTTTGGAATGTACAAAGTGTCCTTTCAATTTTTTGAATACCACTGCCCGACCACAGGCAAACGCAACGCGCGTCGTGTCTTCCGCGTTCGCTGGCTGCGATTTTTCGCGGGGCGAGCGTAAGTTGGGATCGCGGAATTACGGCAACGGTTGCGAAGAACTCGCACGTCACAGGGCTATTTTTGGTATGGAGGGATGCTATAAGAGAGGCCGACGCTCTGGGTAACGTCGCTACCTGACAGTTTGTTAATGCGCCGACAAAATCACAGTTTTGCTATTCGAAACGCGCCGAATGGGACGGACGCGTAGAAATGACGTTTTCTAGGAACGAATTGTGAATTTGACGCTCATGATGCATTACTTAACTTAAGCAAGAGCACTGGGACAGGATAGCGGTAGATATAAAAGGTGCGTTTGTAAAGCCTACAGCGTTTGCGACCGTGGCGCAGTGAATAGCGTGCCCGGCATCGGTTGCCGTGGAGCAATAGGTCCTAGGTTCGACTACCGTTGAAGGAACTTTCTCATTGTCTTCTGATCATGCGTCTTTTTGACGTCATTTCCGTGACGGAAATACGTCACTCATGTCTTGATGGACCCCGGCGCACAACAATTTGGTGTTAAAGAAATAAAGTCACCGGGCACATTTTGCGTCACATGCCACCACGTGGCGGAGATGAAGAGGTGTCCCTCTACGTGCTGTAGTTTTAAAGAAAAAAAATATCTAAGAGCATCGAGTTGTGCATCGCGTTCGACAGTTTAAGCGCTCTGTTCAAACACAAAGACGTAACAGCTGTGACAATTAGTACGCACTTGTCGTCTGCGCGTTCTTTTCGAACATGAATCTTTGTAATTCAGCGGCGCGCTGCAAATTTCGAGCTGGTTGTCGTTCTTTGCGTGACATTACAATTTCTTGCTATCGCATTCATTGCATCGGCTTGGCGGTGAAGCGGTGGCATTTCTATCCGCTGTTTTTGAATAACTGATGGTTTCCCGATCGCGGACTTGGCGATTAGGCACTTTTCCTATGGCACTCGGATGTTTTATCGAAGTCACTTGTGATTTTACGTTGCACAGCAAAATGTCACTCTCGCCTGGACACACACACACACACACACACACGCACACGTTTACAGATACGTGCTATAGTAGAACCGCAATGAATAGTGAGACTTCGCAATGTGGGAAAAGCGCGAAGTCCGAAAGCTTCAGTACAATATGCACAACGTGTGCACTTACAAAACTTTACTGTCTAAGACAAACTTTTGCATCACGGTCTTTTAATGAGCGTGCTCAGGTTCACGCGTGATTAAGGATTAGCCATTGCCGACAATTTACAGAGACGCCTCAAACTTATGAAATACTGCCGTAGAATACTGCCGTAAATACTGGCGGCGAATCCTTTATTTTAGTGTTCTTTGAAGAAATATTTTTATCAATATTTGCTGCCTTAAGTGCCTAACACAAAAGGAGACAATATATATTCAGTTAAGATTGACGAGCATTAAGAATCTGAAGTGCGGATCAGACGCATCGGCTATAGATAAAAGAGTCGCCGTAGGTAATACGTTCGCTGGTTTTGATGTTTGCGGTTTTCCTGCACCATTCGCGTCGTGCAGACAATTAGCTTGTAATATTCAATAGCATTCAAAAGGGGTCTTACGGTTCAGCTGCAATAAAGCGTGCTTTGCTCTTATGCTACATTAGGGCACTGCACGGGCCCGGGCCGGCCCGAAAGCCTGGGCCCGGCCCGGCCCGCGGGCCGGGCCGGGCCGGGTAAGTAATTGTTAGATCGGGCCCGGGCCCATGAGCTTCGGGCCCGGGCCGGGGCCGGGCCTGGGTCAGGCCCGTATCAGGCCCGACTCTCATACACTGTCGGCAATGGCGCGTAATGCTGTTTGGCTTTGTTGTTTTTGGGCATTTAGCGTCCCGACCCTATTCAGGCTATCTGAGACGCTGCAGTGGAAGGCTCCGGGTAATTTAGACCACCTGAAGTGCATTAGCGTGCACTGAAATCGCACAATACAAGACGTCGCGCATTTTGCCTCCGTCGGTATGTTACATATAATTTCTGGAAATTGTCTCGTATATGTTGCCGCCATTATATTGAGTGAAACACGTACTTGGGTACCGTGTATCAAAAGAAATGGTATAGCTGAGCAGCACTGCGGCAAGAGTGAAGCAACGGTGCATTGCCCAGATTAGTGCATATAAGATGTGCCCATCGGTATCATGGGAAACATTTCGAGTATGCAGCTACGCTCGCATGCCCGCCGCGCCTGCTTCCGCCTTCGTGATTCTGTAGACTGGTCAACGCGACTACGAAGATACGCATGTTCGGTCGAACACAAAACTACGAGACACGCAACCAACGCAACGAATTTTAATAGACCGAGGATAGACAGAGAGAGGAGGCGTAGGTGCCGCGCCACCACGGCACCCGTCTCCGTTGGCGAGCCACGGCGCCGCAGCGGCGCCGAACGCCGAACGCGTGATATGTACAGTCGTCAGCAAGCTTAACACGAACGCCCCGACGCGTGACCTGGACTACTTTGACTGACGCCAGCGCGCCAGCCGCGAAGCGCTTGGCGCTGTTGCCGAGATAATACCTCGGTATTGTCACAGTATGCTTGGATAGTATGTCGGCATGTATGGGTAACATATCTCGGCAACAGAACCCAAAGCCACGCGGCGCTAGCGTCAATCAAACTGTTTCAGGACACCCCGCTGAGCGTTCGTGTTAAGCTTGCCGACGACTGTACGGCGCACACGGCAGCGTCTTCATCACGGAAGCCAATCACGCACGCTTCACGAGAGTCACGTGATTCCTGCAGAAATATGAACTCACTCTCTCTCTGGCTCGACATTTGATAAGGGGCCAAGTGGATAACCAGAGTCACGGTGCCGAGTGTAATTCTGCAATTCTGTAAATGAACTGCTTGTTACATTAAGAAAACCTCAGCGTCACCGAGCGTTATTGACGTCGATTACACTGTTCATCGGCACCACCGGCTCTTCAACTGGGCTTGATTTCATCGCCTCATGAGTTTCTAGGGCTACTTCATCAGTCGATGACATAACTGGAATTGACTCTGAGGTAAGTTAGCAGTTTTTAAGCTTTCTTCGCTCTACTACAGTCACAAAGCTTTACTATCACGGATGTACAGTGCGAAAGGAAAGTCCAGGACACTCATTTTAAGTTTGTAGACAGAATGTCGTCGTGTTTCGTCAGGTCACTAATTTCCTCATTTCGGTTTAATACGTCCGACTGAATTGCTGTGAATGGGTATTGGTTTCGCGCCTTGTACACTTTTTTCTTTCTTTTTGCATTTTTGCTTTCTTTACCAGCTGTCTTACCGAGCGCCTCTTTTGTAAGACGCAGTGCTAAGGTGCCGTACGTTACCACGCGCGCTTTCGTATTAATCTTGCGCTTTGTAGTGACTTTTCTGTTGCAACACACAAATACAGTTAAAACTCGATTTAACGAATTTGAGAGGAGCCGCGAATTATTTCGTTAAATCGAAAACTTCGTTAAACCGAAGACGGTATTTCGCGGTTACTTAATTCGGTACATTCGATTATATGGTGTAGCGGCATCCGGAAAGCTACCATGGCATCATATTTGCGTAGCGTAAAGGCGCGAAAAAATGAAATAGCGGCCTTAGGAAACCACCGCCACCTCCAGGGTGTATGAAGCAACAAAAAATTGTTAGCTTAAAATAAAGTTGCTTCTCTCAATAAAGTTGCTTCTCTCTCTGTTACCTCAACAATGAGGGCCACAGGTGACAACATATTTATTTCCCAGCAAAGAAGTCGGTGATCTTGGCTTGCTTGCGTTTTGTCAGCAATGGCCACGCAGTTTAAATTGGACAGAGGTGTTCCGCGATGTTGCCGTTTGCTCGCAATCAATAACTTTTTGGGGGCGTTATCTAAAAATAGACAAAGAGTGATCAGTTCTCTATCTCATTTTCCGAAAAAAAAAAAAAGATTTGTTAAACAATCGGGACGGATCTCGAAATTTGTTTCGTTATATCGAGTTAGTCAAAATACGGGACCCTACGGGTGTCTGAGGGGGAATCGGGGGTATCTTCGTTAAAGATCAAGAATTTTCTACTGAGGCCGCGCTAGAAGGCATCCCGCGCCTACACGCACACGCACCTAGGCATTCGTATGTGTTCTCGGAAGTGCGACTTGCTCGCGAGCTGCACGTTTCAGGTTTGTTAAGCTATAGTTTATGCGGCTCTTTCTCCACCATCCTCTTATATATATTTGGGAGAAATAAAAGTTCGTTTCATTGACTGGTGGATTTATTCGTTTTAATTTTATGTAAGGAAATTAAGAAAAATATTCAATTGGCCCTGCTACAGATTTTTAGGTAACCGTAATATGACCTTACTATTGGACTCCCCTGCGTCACGATTTGTTTTCGGACACGTCGAGTTTAAGGAGAGTGACAAGTTATGCAACAAAGGTGTACTTTCTTCCTCCTTTAAGCCGGAACAAGCGACCCAGCCTGGCGAACCCTCCCAGGAGTAGTTAGCGCACGCTTTTTTCTCTCTCTCGTTGCATTGCGCAATAAACCAAGTTTGCAGGATATGTTCTGCTCTATTCACTCAATAGTCCCAGCTTGTCAGCAATTAATGTAAGCTCGACTATAAATGTCCGCTTTTTTCCACTTTATGTGGGCGCTGTATGTTGTAGTCGTTCTTTGAAATGCAATAATAACATTGCATGGTTAGCGCTGCGTGCATGGACAGCCAGCTGTGCCTCCTCATATATCCCCCCTGCAATTCTTTCGCAAAAGTGTTACGGGCGTAATTAACCGATGGTAAACACAGTACCAGTGAAAATCGTGACACTGTCATAAGTTCTCACAACACTGTCTAGGAACTACCTTGTGCGTGGCTGGTATCTTCACTACAAGCGAAGATTGGACAGCGCCTCGTTTATGCTCAAAAAATATTGTTTTGAAATGGGCCGGGCCGGGCCGGGTCGGGCCGGGCCGGGCCCAAACCTTTCGGGCCCGGGCCGGGTACGGGCCGTATTTAAAAACACCGGTCCGGGCTCGGCGGGCCTGAGCATGGCGCTTTCGGGCCGGGCCGGGCCCGGGCCGGAAAAAGCCGGCCCGTGCAGTGCTCTATGCTACATCTCACAACTACCTTGCAACACTGCCAAAGCTAAAATGAGTTCACAGGCAGTGTCCTTTCGCAGCACATAATGTAGTTCCTGGTGTTATTGTTTCATTGTCAGCAAGGTACAAGGTCTTTTACTGTGCTTTTTGCGTGACGCGTTACAGCGATACCTGTTACGTTAGGCCCTTCACGAATCCACTTCGCATTTTCTAAAATATTACAGACGGGTAACGGTATAATAGCCTCCCTAACTGCGATGACGTACAGCAACATGGCAGCCCTCATATAGCCCAGTCCATACGTTTCCATCCGAATTCGTGCTTCTCACTGGTTTTCTGCCCGGAGAGGACGAAATAAGTGGTATATTGCGTCATTGCTTAGTCTCATCTAACGCTGAGGGCAAATCATCAGGTATATTTTTTCGCTAATATTTAGATCGCTTGTTTGTTTAGATGCTGCTAGGACTACCAAGGCGGTGCCGAGCCGTACAAGTGGTTTGATGTCAACTTGAACAGATGGCACCACAACATTAGCACTGGTGATGCGTTGACGATGCGAAACACCCTGAATGTGTATATTGTTTTCTGTGCCAATAATTTGCTGGTCCACTCAAAAACGGTCTGTTATGGCCGCTGAAAGTGTGGCGACCATGGTGGCCACTGAATTTGCGGGGCGTTGTAGGTCAAACATCCAGTATTTTCCCAAAGAAGCTAGTCTAGTAGCGCTAATACGTTTGATGCTGTCAAAAATGAAAAAAAAAAATCAAGGACACTTTGTACATTCCTAAGTGTGTTCGGCGAAAGCGTGTGGCCATTCCACTGACTATGCCATGTCTTTTATCTTTTACACTCTCAGTGGGATAACAACAAACCGAATCTCTGCGTGTTTTCTTTTTTAATTTTTTACCGCGAAACACAGCGAGACGCGAGACTAATCTTCCTCCGTTCGCATGCGTTAGTATTTTCTCGCGCTTTGCGCATCGTGCAAACGCCATCCGCGTTCCAGCGCTTAAATTGACGGAACTTTTGTAAATTCGAAAGTGTATTCCGTGAACGCCTGTGTCCATTGAGACGGCGTCGGTCAAAATGATTGCAAACGCTGGGCACAGCGACGCTACGCAAGCAAGGCGCAAGCGCTGTAGAGTCCGACGCGACCGGCGTCCGTTTGCGCATCCCGGCGGCCACCGGGCTCCGTGCCAGAGCTCCGATGGACGGACGGACGGACGGACGAACGGACGGACGGACGGACGAACGGATGGACAGACGGACGGACGGACGGACGTGAGCATGAGACATTAAAGGCTTTCTTCTTAAAACCATCCCATCGTTACTTGGAAAAGTGTTGCAGAGCCGCTTTAAATCCCGCGCCTGTGGTCTGCAGAAGTGTTATTATGCAGTTACAGGAGGGATTCTTTCAAAGCATCTTTATGAGTTATATATGTATCCAATGATGACGTGTATTCGAAAGCGCTTGCTAAAAGCATGTAAGCAAGAACTGCAGAGATTTTAGTTTTGTTATATTCTATAGCCGGTTGGATCAAACGCGTAAGATATGACTAGGCGCAAGCGGATGGTTTCCTTGAGCAAGCATTGAGGTCTTGATAGGTAACCCTACGAGAGCGTTGCACACTAGCATTTGGCTCCATTGACGGTCGGCAGCGGGCATGCATATGCGTGGTCACCTAAACGTTAAATGTTCGTGGAGAAGAAAAGAAGCCGGTGAAAGCACCAGTATGAGCGCTGCTGTATAAAGAACAGCGCTCCCCCCAAACGCCAGCGAACGCGCCATGTATAAGAGGTTGTCTTAATATCAAAGAAACGGTGAGGTGGCGTTCCAGAAGAGCTTTTTGCGCATTATATTATATTAACTGCAGGCAGCAAGTATCGACAAGGTAGGTGAGCCGACGTCTAAGAGACAACGAGCAAACGACGCGACGAGGATGAACACGTTTTGAGGGGCTTTCGGCTTTCTTATTGGCTAACAAGCCCCGCATCTTCTACAGTGCTGCAAGGTACTTCTGAGATAAGTATAGCCATGAGACCTGCCAAATTTTGTCGATGAAAGCCTGTCAAATTGACAAGAATGCATCCTTCCAGAAAGCTATCGTCCCAATTCTCTAGGCAGAGGTTCAAACTTAGAAAGTGAAGAAATAAAGTCGTGAATACCGCGAATTAATAATAATAATAATAATAATAATAATAATAATAATAATAATAATAATAATAATAATAATAATAATACAGTAATAAAAACAATACCATTAACATTAATATTATTACTAATAACTTTTTTTGCACATCCGTGCCACAGGACTGGTCCCGCCTAAGCCTACAAAGACTTACACGTAGTTACGACGACCTAGTTATATGCAGATAAAGTAACACTTTCTTTCTTTCCCGCCATTGAGACGAATCCTTGATGGAATTCATCCTAGGCAGTCAATAAAAAAACGAAACACAAAAAGAACATGTATATTTGTAGTTCAGTTGCGCTGAGTGAATGGTACGAAATATTTAAAAAGTGCGTAGGACATTAGGCCTTGTTATTTTTCCAGGTCTCTCCCTCAGAGCGTGTACGTCAGAGCGTCGTACCAACTAAGCCAAGTTGAAGCTTTATGAAGCATGTATTACCTGGAAATAGCCCATATCAAATTGAATTTTACGAACTGCACGTTAACTGCGAGTGGTTTTGTGAAGTCACGAAAAATCACCAAGTTATTGAAATAAAATTCGGCATTTCCCACTTACCTTGGCAATCGATGTAATGCGAAGCATGCGCAAAGAAGGTGACTGTGTTGTAAATTTTTATTGAGCGAAAGGCTGCGAAATGACGCTAAAGGTATGTACAAATGTTGTACACACAGACATATGTTGAACAGTCGCATACGTTTTATATAACCAGTTGTTTGCAGTTGCGTAACGACGCCAACCGCAACATGGGTATTAGCAACAACAGAAGCGGTAAGCTGATATGTAGCGCTTGCGCAGATGGTAGCCCTGGACACCGCTACATTAATCAACCTCAGTGGATGACGCTTAACAACAATTGACGTTAAGCCGGCGTGACGGCTCTATCATAGGAGTACATACGTAATGCTTATAAAATTGCATAGCCAGCCTTCAACCACAATTCACGTTTCACGAACATTAAGATCTATTTGAAAAACAGTTCCGTAACCTGGCGTGGCTCTGAGCTAGAATACTTGATTGCCACGCAGAATGCTGGGGTTTGATTCCTGCAGGGACCCTGACATTTATTCTTTCCATTCGTCGGGTCAACGCTGCCGCTGCCACTTTTTTCTTAACACTCTCGCGTTAAAATTACGAATGTCTGTTCTCGCCGTTCCTGGGTAGATATAAACTGTCAATCAGCTGGGGCACATACCCGCCCGTGATATACGGGTATGTGTGCCACAGGTGTGTGGCTGAAAGGGTTTCACAACGTACGCGGCAGGATTGTCATATTATTGCGATAGCAATTATATGGACACTTGCGGCTGGTTTTCGCCGTCGGCGTCAGCGTCGGCGTCATTTGCCGTATATGTATATGTATATATATAATCGGCCCCGCCCGTGGTTCGTGAGCGTGAAAAGACGCGAGGGGGGGGGGGGTCCCTCGAGCGACCTTCGATTTTACGAGTGGGGGGCGCGCGCGTTATCTCCCCTTCTCGGCGGCCGACAGCGGGCGGGGGTGGGGGGGGGGGGGGGCGACGTTCGATTTTACGAGCGCGGGCGCTGGCGCGCGCGTTATCTCCCCTTCTCGGCGGCCGGAAGCGGGGGGGGCCGGTGTACCCTTCTACGTGCTTCGCTCTTAACGCGAAGAGAATTCTCTTAAACAAGCGTTTTCTAGAGTTGCGTGAGATCGGATCCAAAAAGAGTTAGCTGCCAGCCTCACTTCGTACAACATTACAATTTTTTGCTATCGCATTCATTGCTTCACCCTTGCGGTGAAACTGTGACTTTTTATTAAATGCGAAGAATTTCTTTGCGTACTGCAAGGACTTTGAACGTTTCTATCTATCTATCTGTCTATCTATCTATCTATCTAGCTGCCTAGGTCTGGGTTCTCTCGTGATCACCTCCTTAACTTGAGGTCGACCAAAGTAAGTGTGGGAGGGTAAGAGGATTTTACGAATATGTCTAGCTGGTCGTGACTTGAATAACGTGACAATCCCGTCGCGTACGTCGTCAAACTCATTTTTCCAGACACTTGTGGCTCATACCCGTAAATCACGGGCCGCGGTATGTGGGTATGAGCCACATGTATTTGACAATTTATATCTACCCAGGAACGGCGACGCATAGCACTGTTCGTTTAAATGTGAGAGCGTTAAGAAAAAAATTAGGCAGATCCCAAGTACCATTGGAATCAATGTTATGCGAAGCATCCGGGGGTTAGGTGACTGAGTTGTAATTTTTTTATTGAGCGAAACGTTATGAAATGACGCTAAAGATATGTACAGATGTTGCACGCGCGGACATGTTGAACAGTCGCATATGTTTCATATAACCAGTTATTTACAGTTGTGTAACGATGCCAACGGAAACATGGGTATTGCCAACACCAGAAGCCGTAAGCTGATATGTAGAGCTTGTGCTTGCAACAATGGTACCCCTGGATAGTGCTACGTAAACGAACTACAGTGGATGGCGCTTAAGTATACAACTGACGTTAACCCGACATGAGTGCTTCGTCATAGGAGTACGTATGTAATGTTTGTAAAATTAGATAGCCAGCACTGCAATCACAATATACGCTTCACCACCATTACGCCTGAATAGGGCGTTCTTCCAAAGCAGTTTCGAGACGTGATGTGGCTCTGTGGTAGAATGCTTGACTGCCACGCAGAATGCTCGGGTTCGATTCCTAATGGGACTCTGATTTGTATTCCTGGCGTCAACGCCAGCGGTGTCCGTTTTTCTTAAAGCTGTCGCCTTTAAATTACCAGTGTCAACGCCACCGATGTCAGTTTCTCTTAACGCTCTCGCATTTAAATTACCAATGCCTGTTCTCGCCGTTCCTGGGTAGATAGAAATTGTCTAAGTCCTGTGACGCATACCCGAATTCCGTGGCTCGAGGTATACGGGTATGAGCCACACGTGCCTGGAGAAATGAGTTTGACGACGTACGCGACGGGGTTTTCGCGTTATTCATGTCATGACCATCCAGACATATTCGTCAATACCTCTTACCCTACCATAAAAATTTTGGTCTAGCCCAAGTTAAGGAGGCCATCACGAGAGTACCCAGACGTAGGCGGCTAGATAGATAGATAGATAGATACGCAGATAGAAACGCAAAACTGCTTACAGTACGCAAAGAAATGCTTCGCATTTAAAAACTGAGATCGGCGGCGTTGACCCGACGAATGCGAAGAATAGAATTAAGAGCTCAGCAGGAATCGAACCCAAGCATTCTGCGTGGCAATCCAGTATTCTACCACAGAGCCACGTCAGGTCTCGAAACTGCTTTGGAAGGAGACCCTATGCAGGCGTAATGTTGGTGAAGCGTCAATTGTAATTACAGTGCTGGCTATCTGATTTTAGAAACATTACATGTGTACTCCTACGATGAAGGAATCATGTCGGGTTAACGTCCATTTGATATTTATCCCATTAGGGACCGGTTTCCTTTTTTACGAGTGTTATGGAAGCAGATGTGGTTTTTTATAGTATCTACATCTGTATAGATCATACTGAAAATTTCATCGTCAACGAGCTCTTAGTTTACCAGATTATGTTCACGCCAGGCTCTTAGACTTTACAGCAAAAATCACAAAGTGACGAATTTTGTTTCAGGCCTTGACACATCCCGAAAAAAAGTCAGGGATTTGTTGGGCACTTATTGTAAAATGATGTGAAGCACGGAATGCATAGGCCAACGTCGCATTGATTGCATTGTGTGGTCACCGTGCTGTTGCAGTTGTCTCTAGCGCACCTGCGCTTTTTGCCGTAAGGCATAGCTTCTACGAAGTGTACTGTTTGGTCATTGAAAATGTGGACCACAATGCGCACTGTCAACAAGCGTCGACGTTCTTCGACGGCCAGTTCCTTTTGGCGTATCTTGTCAGATAGCTTTGAGGAATTTGCATCCGGAATTCAAGTTGAGTGACGTTAAATTATGCGCTCCGCGTAAAGACCGCAAGTCGCTTATAGCTACGTCGCAAAGTGAATATCGCTCACCACCATTTCCTGCGACGAATTGAAATCTGGTAGGCATCTATGTTCGCATTCATCTGGTCAGTGCCTCCCGTGAGACAGTTATATTGGGGAACAGCATTACGGCGAGGCATTTGGATCTTCTGTGCGCTTGAAGATAACTTCGCGTCAGGGCTTTTATCTCCTACACTTATGCGAATATTTGGTGATCCATCGGCTTGTTCTTCATACTCTGCTTCATCTTCATCACCGTGGCATCCACCGATACCACGGCCATCAGCAAGCACCGTTTTAGCAACTGCACTAAGCTGCTTACTAGTTAGGTTGTCTACGACTTAGGGGCCCAGAACGCCAGGTGGTCGAAATTACCGGAGACGGCCACTACGGCGTCCCTCTTAATGATGTCATGGTTTTGGGACATTAAATCCCAATAGTTATTATATAATATACTTAGGTTGTCTATGGCACTACAAGAATTCTTCTTTGCGAAAACTTCGTCTGAGTAGGTGGAAGCCTCCGATAGCTCAGTGTAGATAGCCGACACATCTTTATCGTCCTCTTCGAGTATTCTGGCTATATCATGTAAAGCAAACCTGGGCATACATTAAATTGGCACTTGAGTGTAGTGGAATCACTCTTCAAGGAGCGTAAAACGAAGGAACGAACTTAACCGAAATAGGGAGCCTAAAGGCCTAGCGTGACCATATGGTAACACGTAAAACAACATACTTGTTCGCGAGCAAGACTTTGGTTAATCTACTTCAAATTTTCACCGGAGATTGCATAGTGCACTTAATCTACAGGGACATGTGCATCACGCTATTGCAGAAAATAATACTACAAAGAAATCTGTTTACCCGAAGGACGTTGCATGCCCACATGCCGAAGTGTAGAACCACTATTTTGCGCCTGTTTCAACTGCTCGGCAATAAACAAACAAAACGTCTGCCACATGGCGTCTGTAAGGAGCACCCTGAGCGATCACAAGGCCTATTGCCGTGATTTTGGCGGCGCTTCCTAAACCTGTATAAATTGAAAGGCTTCGTTGGGATTTGCGTGACGATATGGTCACGCTGGTACCTAATGGGTTAAGCGCCATCCGGTCTAGATGGTTTGCATAGCACTATCCAGGGCTACCATCCTCTAAAGCACAAGCGCTACCTATCAGCTAAGTGCTTCTGGTGTTGTAATACCCATGTTTCTGTTGGCATCGCTGTGCAACTGTAAACAACTGGTTATATGAAACATATGCGACTGTTCAACATAACTTTGTGCGTTGAGCATTTGCACATATCTTTAGCGCCATTTCATAACGTGTCGCTCAATAAAAAAGTTACAACCCAGTCACCTTGCCGCCGCATGCTTCGCACCACGTGGATTGCCATGGTACTTGGGGTCTGCCTAATTTTTCATGTCATGGCCACCAAGTCATATTCGTCAAACCATTTACCCTCCCCTACATAACCACAGGTTAAGGTGGTGATCACGAGAGCAAGAGCACCCAGACGCAGGCGGCTAGATAGATAGATCGGTAGATAGACACACAAAAGTGCCTTCAGTACGCAAATAATTGCTTCGCATTTAAAAAACTTTGTAGTGCATAGATTTTTTATCGCTTCGCTATATCCTGTAGAAAGGGATACAATAATACGCTTTGTTTCTCTCAATTGAGGAGCAACATGCGGCACTTAGAAGTAACTAATACAACTGTTTGCATTTCCCAGAGCCCTGAAGAAAAGACCTAAATCGTGATCCGTACCTCAGCAAACATTACGCTAACGCGTAAGCCGTCATGTTCGTAAGTGGGAGGGGCACCAAGCCCCTGAAACCCATAAGCAGAGCTTGAAATTGTGGCATATAGAAAGGCGATGTGATGCTTCCAAGACGTGCCTTTGTTAAACGGTTAAACGGAGATGTGTGGATGTCTCCATATGGTCTACTGTGGTGCATTTGCATGGAATACAATGTTCAATATCCCGAGATATTGGTTGATTCGTTTATGCATTTTGTGAGAGTCCTGAAACCAAGGCAGTTTTCTTTTCATTACACCAGCAATTGTACAATAATCGACAACAATTGCGTACCCGTATGCATTGCATGAAACTTTAATAATGCGTGTGGCGTGTAAGTCAGTAGCACCATAACATTCGAATGCACGCGTTAACTTTACTCAGTATCAAGGAAACATCATGCATAATAAAAACATGATAACGATGATGACAACATCGACACCTGTGGCACACTAGTTGAAACAGGCTTCCACTTTCTAACCTTTCTCCATAAAAAAATCTCCTGCGATGCATATCAAACATATCCAAGAATCTCGTATACGCTATCTGGATGTTTCGTGAGAAGAGTGCAGTGATGCCGGGGTAAGGAAATGACCTAAGAATGCCGAAAACACCATTCACGTTGAAAGCTACTTCATGGCAGTTGTGCTAATACGGTGGTCCTCGTGAAGGAAATATTATGATCTGACTCTACATTAGCACCGCCTTTCACCTGAGTTAACAGTGATAAAAGTACGTGATGTAAGGACGCGCACCAATGGAGGAAATTATAGTGCAGTGCAGCCCTCCTAGGGAAGAGCGTGATCCAATAAGGCCAAACGAGAAGTGATGGTGACACGCAGAAAAAACTCGGCCGACGCCGAAATGGCACGTATTCACCTCCCCAGCATGAACTAAGCGAGTTGTCTGTACGCTATGGTGATGAAAATAAGAAAAGCGTGCAGGTGTGTGTGTGGGCGGGGGGTGGGGCTGCAAAATTAAGCTGCTTCCTCTCGAAGCTGCATTGCACGTCCGGCAGTTTCGGCGTGCTTCACTAACTACCTGTCACGTCGTCTCTTTGCAGCTGTAAATTATTGCGCGCCTCGTTCAGAATAGTTCCGCGGTAGTTACAACGCTGGGACGTGATCTCGAGTAGAAAGCCCTATAATACGGCTCCTAGCGAATGTGCATGAACTTAAGTGGAATGAAGGGAGCACATCACGTATACGTGTTTTAGTTTCATTCGGTAAGGTAGCAGTGAATGGATAACAAATTAAAAAACACCTGACTACTGCCCTTCTCTCCCATGTCTAATATTTTTTTTTCTAAACCAAACACTGGAGGGTCGAGCATCACCATATGCCTAAGACATGACTTTTCACAGCAAGATTTGCAGGGCGGACGTATTGGAAGCGGGAGGGTGTGGGGGCGGGGTGTAGACGCCAAGTTTATGAATTCTGAGAAAACTCGTTTGGGACACCCATGCGTATTTAATTTCTGGACGGGCATTTTATGTACGTACGAGGTATATCTGTTACTTCCAATGCATAAGCAATGACTACGAAACTTGCTAAAAAAACGGAAGCTAGGACGGTTGCGTTGGAGCGCTTGCACTGGTGTTGGCGATCTTCGATATCGCAAGGTCACTTGTTCCGACTTCGATTTAGGCAACCAGGTCGCGCAAGGCACGGACTGCTGGTAGAGAGTGCTCCTACAACTACTTCAGTGTAGCTGAGTTGTCTTGATATCAGTCGGCAAGATAGGGTACGTCATAGCGTCACCAGTTTGCTTCAGAATAGCTCAGCAATCTTCACCTTACGATGCACGGACTCCCTTGATTTCGCGTTATCATTCTGGAAGACTGCTCTCAATCAGCCAATCTTTCTCCCAATGCTTAATTACGTGACAAGAGCGCCTTGTTCCAGGCTATTAGTTCTTCCTCTTTTACTTTCATTGCGCCGAACTCTGTGTTCTTGTACTGAAAACATTCGCAAAGCAAAACGTACTCACCTTGTCCGAAGTTTTCCTACTTGATGTTAATCCGTGACACTAAATTACTGATCAGCGTATCCAACCTTTCATTCAGCAGTGCTTCAAGCGGTGTGATTTTTTTCGCTAGTTCAGCAGTACTACGCATAACGCAATGTATATACCACAATGAGAGCAAACAAGAACACCTGGCAGCAGCTGCGGCAGAATAAAGCTTGAAATGGTCTACGCAGATAAGTATCCAACTTGTTGGGGAAAAGTACTGTCTTAGAAGACGGATATGACACCGCAACCGCTGCTTCCAAATGTAATCACAACCGTGGTGTGCATCCTTCTATTGTCCTCGTTGGGAGTCACGTAGAGTCCGCGCAGACGCAGCAGGCTGTATAGGGCACGGATCCTTGAATGCACGCACAATGGGTGCAAGCGCACGTGGAAACTGAGCCACGGTAGCGGCTGACGACGAAGGAACAAAGGGCAAGGTGGGACCCAGGCAACTGACCAACCTTTTTGCAAGAACTATCTTAGAAGACGGATATTCCGCCGCAACTTCTGCTGTCAAATTGGGAAAAGAAAATAAGAGATTAGCAGATATGTCACAGAAGAACATAATGAAACAAACAGAAGTGCACATTTAGCGGCCACACAGAGAAAACGAGCAGGCTCTATTACTTCACAAACATTGGTACATTCACAATGCCACAAAAGCCCTTTTCTGCTCCCTGAATTTCAGTGGCCTTCAGGAAGTACAATATATTACTTTTGTGACCATGCGCATGCCTGTTACTATATGCAACGGTATCAGGATTTGTTCTACAGAATCTAGTCTTCCTTCCGTGGGGCATACTTCAGCTTTAGAGCGCATCGTTCAGTATTGAAGCATGGGCCTTCAAGATTCCCAGGATAATTGATGGCTCTCTGTTCCCTACCTCGGCAGTGTGGTCGCGCTGCAGCCGCTCACGGAGCTGAAAGCGACGATGGTGAATGCATGTTGAAGACTTGGTAAACTAGTGTTCTTACAGCACAGCTCTAAAAAATACAGGTAGAATTGCACTACTGCTGCATAGTGGTATCAGGGTGCCGATACCGAAATGCTATCCCAGCCGGCAGGCTACCCGTGGCAAGACGTGAGTGACGAAGCGCTGGCGAAGCAGCTGTTCAGCTTTAGCCTGGTCACGTGGTACCGCAGCGGCGAGGTTCCGAGTGAGCGCATCTGCGACGCCTCTCCGCAGCAGATCACATGGTGAGACGTGAAGCCTGCCACACGTGCACTCCGGCGGCTCAAAGTAATTGTGACACGATGAATGACCTTTCGAGACGTAGCGCAGCAAAGCCTGCGCTATAATAATGTGCGTACCATTTAGAGTACTCAAAAAACTTCATACCTTACCAAGCAGAAACTAACAGCTGAAGTTCTAAACACGTTGGCTTGATGTCTGGCAACGCTTTGCTGCCACGACCGAAGAAATATCCGCATTAATTTCTTGTATTGTGACTACACCTGTGCCCCGGTCCTAAAATCGCCGGCGGCGGCGCGTCAACGGCGCGGCGTGCAGGGGGAGGGGGGGGTATATTGAAGATTCAAGAGTTGGTGGGGAGAGAATTTTGTCCTCTGAATTTTGAAGTAAAAAAAAAAGTGAATGCGATAGCGACATGTCGTCATGTCTTAACGAACTATAGGCTAGCACCTAGTTCTTTTTCATCGCATCTCACAAAATTGCAATACGCTGGTGTATGGGAATACGGTCGCTCCCGGGAACGGAGCGGTTTTCGTGCAGTTTGTTGTATCACTGGTCAGTACGAAGTGGTGAGATCACAGCGCGTAGAAGGGTGTATACGAGCGTTTGCTTATGCCTGCCGAGACAGCGCGTGCGCGCCAGGGCTCGCGACCGCGCCCTTATAGTCAGTGTTCAGAGTTGCGGCTCGAGCCACGCATCCCCTCTACACCGGCGTTCCTTCATACTCTTTCGTCCCACGAAATAAGGACAGGGCGCTTCTTCCTGGTTGAAGAGCAATCGATGGCAGGCCTCGCACGCGGAGTGGTGTTCTCGCATGCGCCCTCCGTGCGACGAAGATGGGCAGCTGGTTTCATCTATGTTTCAGCCGTGTTCCTCGCTAGCGATCGCGAGCTTTTACTAGCGGGTACACCATACGATCCGCGTACAGAAGTTATCAATTTGAACTTTATACGGAATATGACGGCGACAATGAAAACCTGTACAGAGTGTCCATATAATTGTTATCACAGTCAATAAATGTACAAAAACCATGGATGCGGTATGACCTGTCTTCTGGAGAGCTGCATCATCTTCGCTGTAAAGAGTTTCTGCGTTGGCAGATTCCTACGGGCGATATTTCCTTGGCACTTACTTCTTCATAAAGCACATGCATAATGTTAGCCCATAAGCGTTGAGCCTATCAGGATTTCGAGCTTTCCGGCTGCACTTTTCCGCTCGCGCAATCGGACTCACAAAATGGAGCAAAATCAGTTCATCGCATTCGATCATCATGCGAGGTGAGGAAGAACGGGTGGGCGAATGCTCGGCAAAACGAGGTAGGAGACAATTCACAACTGATATTTCTCGTATATGAACCAATCGAAAGTATGTGCTCTAATCATGTCACGTGAATCACCGTGGCTGTGTCACGAAGAGCGCCAAAAAAAAAAAAAAAAAACAACAACATAAAAACGAAAAACGTCAAGAGAGAATAAGGTGCTCGATTTTGTATTTTCAGGGGCTGTTTTTGGGACCTTAAAAAGACAGGGAGTGCAAACACGGGCACAAGAGAGTAGTCAAGACACCGCAAAAGCCGCTAACTGAAAAATCGTACAGCGGCGGAAAAGAAGGCAGACAAACAAAAAAGAAATTAAGACAGCTTCACACTAGTGGTGCCAAACCTAAAGGGAGGGCGGAGCTGGGCAGCCATCTTTGTTACACTTCAATTTTGTTTGTTTCCTCCTCGCTTTCGTACTTTTTCTCCGTTTCCGTTTTTTCTGTCTTTATTTCTATTAATTTTTTTCTCTCTCTTTATCTATTTTTCTTTCCCTTTCTTGCTCTTTCTATTTTTTTTTTCCTATTTTTCATTTCTAATTCTTGCTTGCTTTCTCCTTTCTTTTTTTTTTTTTTTTACGTGTTAGCCTGTGTTACGTCAAGCGACGACAGCATACGACAGCCTGACCCCTAAAGCGCTCCGCACTTAATATCATCAAGCCGCTCGATGAACAAAAGGGGGAAGACTTCTTCTTGGCGCGAGCGCGCGTTCAATATGCGAAAGATGGCTGTGCTATAGGTGGTGCTGCCTGCGTTTCGCAAAGCTAAAAGCTACGACAGCATACGACGACAGTATGTGACAGCCCGGGCCCCTCCCTAAAGTGCTCCGCACATAAAATACTCATTTGCGCATTACCAGGCAAGAGGCGATACCCATCAGTCAGTTGCGCGCGATGGCCTACGTGAGAGATAACTGGTGGGCGTCTGTGTTCTCACGTCGTGTCGTTTTAACATGAATACTCACCAACTAGCTCAGCTATCGGTTATTCAGTTTTTCATTGCCTTTACTTCTCTATTCATTTATCGACTTACTCTAGTAAAAATGAAAAAAAAATGCATAAACCCATCGATATATATTACTTATCTACATTATTTATCTATGCGCAAAGTAGGTCCAATACTCCACGAATGTGCTATCCAGCGAGTTCTGTCGTCGCTCTTTAAGGCTGGGGGACGCGACAACGTTGAGGTCAGGCAATCCTGTTGAAACATCTGGAGGAGAGAAAGATACGAGAACTTCCGGATAGCTATTCTCTTTGTGTCCATCTAAAAGGGATGACCACAGTCCATATCGGCACAGCGCATTCAGTTACTCGAAAAACGGTGAACCGTGATGTTTGCTCTTGACCGCGTCGATGCACCGAACCCAGTAGCACATTCCAAGCGTAAAAAGTGGACGACATTTACAGAAATAGGATCTTGTGAAGTCTGAACTTGCATATGAATCTGCCCCAGATGTTTGAGAACGATGCAGAGAATGCTTACCGACCTTCACAGGTGCATGTGTTAGACGGGCGGCCGCATGAAACCTAATTCGATAGCTTACGCGATCCGAATTTATGCGCGGCCTCAGAGATCTATGCGCAAAAGCTGATGTCTGGGCGCTGTGTTCGTTGCGTTGAAGCACATTCCGTCCCTCGCATTAATGTTGAGAGATGTCAAAGTTTCGGGACATCAAAATGACGTTGTGGAAGGAGACCTAAAAACACGGAGCGCGCCGGTCGCCGAACTCCGGCCCATCAGCTGTGGCCGAAATGGACAGTCCACTAGGGGGACACACTGAGAACAACTCTCAAGTCATAAAAAATGGAACAGGTGCATGTTGGGAACTGTGACTAGAGCGCACAGCACGAGGGGGAGCGGCGTCAAAAGAGGTTGATTTGTGTACGCTAGGCGCCCGCTTTCGTGAATTTTCGGTTTGGAGACGATAGTCTTTCTTGAGATACTTCAACGCAGAAATTTTGGTCTGTCTGCCGGTCTCTCTGTCACCCGATTTAGCCAGTCAGCCACTCGGCCGAAGTTTGACCACTTTCTGAACGCCCGGCCATCTTGAACTGGTATTTGCGTTCATACCTGTGAACATTTCTGATAAAAAAGGAAATACTACGCATATCTGAGGTGCAACAATAATATATAAGTATCAGGTCGTGTGTTCCTTTATTAGAAAATACATAGATACGTAATTCTAAAGAGCCTAGTATTTTTAGGCTGCGCTGAAAATGCGACGCTGTGCACGAACTGCGACGCTATGCACGAAAAAGCACTGTTCCGACGATAAGGTGCTGCCGCTGGCTGTGGCCCTTGGTTCAGCACAAGCTCACTTTTTTCGATGGCTTCCGTATCTCGGGCAGCGCCTCCTCTATTTTAGGGGCGAAGCTCCTTAGGGTGTGGGTCGTTCCCTCCTCTGTAGTAGTAGTATGTATGTAACCACCTCTAGTTTGTGAATTGCTCAATAGATAGCGTTGTGTGTATATGTCCTTGGAAATAATATCACTAGATGGCGTTAGTGGTTTTAGGGGCGAAGCTCCTTAGGGTGTGGGTCGTTCCCTTGGAAATAATATCACTAGATGGCGTTAGCGGTTTTCGTACAGTTGACGATTAAAGAGGATAGATGGCGCTGTTATAATTGGGATCATCGGGCCGACGCGGTACTCGGAGTCGAGCACCGGAGGTGGAATCCATCGTGATCAACGGTGAGGTGAACTTCACCAGAGAGGATCAGCTCCACAGTGCTCTCGTGTGAGTCGCATGCAAAACCAGGGCAGCCGGTATCTGCGGAGCATGCGGCGGCTCCGGTACTCACGGCGGCACAACCCATAGCCAAGAACGCGTGGCTTTCACAACCAACAGCAGCGTTCTGTGGCGATGCATGCGGAGGCATGCATTGCCACAGGCAACACGCCCAAACCGCCACAATTGGGAGGTGAGGCGTTGCGTCGAGCACTGGTGTGGACTTCGGCGTCTGAGTAGGTGGCATCGTCTTCCTCTGTCGTGGAACGCGAACTGGCATTGTCGCTGAGGCTGGGAGCACCCGGAACACAAGTCGGCGACGCTCGTGCCCAGCTCACGATCGAACACCCAGGATCATGCAAAGACGTGACACGTGTTGTCACGTCTTTGCATGATCGAGTGGGCAGTGTACGGGGGGGATTCACGGTTACCCGAATGATACCTCCGAGCTTCGCCCACTCACCATCTATTCGCTTCGTGGATATGCTGTGATTTTAGGGGCGAAGCTCCTTAGGGTGTGGGTCTGTCCCTCCTCTGTAGTATGTAGTAGTAGTAGTAGTAGTAGTAGTAGTAGTAGGTAGCCACGTGTAGTGGAATGTACCCACGACACGTGATAAAGATGACGATGACGCCTGATGACCATGAAGGATAAACGCGTTCTAGTATAGTGTAATGTACCCACTACATGTGATAACGATGACGCTGATGACCATGAAGTATAGGCGCGTTCCAGACCACACATTCCCTTTCTGCCATGCATGAAAACGATCGTGAACGCGCTCTCGCCCTCGCAAGGCATTACGGCAACGCCGACAACAAACGTTCCCCTGAGCTTAACGTCATATAGACCAGAGCACGCCTATCTCGCACCCAGGCGCCTAGGCTCCCGGCGGCATACTCTCGCACCCAGACGCCATGTTTATATTGAACTGCCAAGGCGCGTATCTGTTACATGGTAAGCGGCGTGTCCGGGACCTTAAAATACGAGAAAGCGCCTATTCACGCCGCTCCCGCTTACAAGAAGTCGTCTGGGCACCACTGCGTTGTCTTTGGATGCGAAAACAATCGGCGCAAGTGGAAGATATCACTCAGCACTGTCTGTGAAGATGACAACACAACATGGGAATCGTGCCGGTGCGGTGTTTTCAGATTGCACAGATTTCCATCCGCAACGAAAAACGACGAGCTCCGCCGCCAGTAGATAATTGCAATCAACAGGAAAAACTATGAGCCCAGTAAAAGTGTACGAGTAAGTACACTTACTGCGTGTATTCCAGCGTGACGCCAGCTGTTTCGCTTTACAGCAGTAATTTGCGTGCAGTGTTCCTGTAGTATGCGGCACCAAATCATTGCCGTACTCTTTCGCAGGCCGCATGCCAATAATAGGAGATATTAGGACTCACGCGTGCACGCACACTGCGCACATTTAGTACAAATGTAACGGCGTACTGTCGCGATGCAATGAAACGTGAACAGCGGAAAGCGTGGCTTTCGACTCAGTCGAACTGCAACATGCCTTGACTGTCGCTAGGCGAATCTGTGCTTTCAGCCGGCGTAGTGCCACATCTTGCACTGGCTGGCACTTTCGCACCGCCTGCACCGCGTGTGTGGGTTCCGAGTGCCAGGCATGACTGGCAAATGATATACATATGCGCTGCATGAGCGCAAGCCGGAGCGGGATTCTAGCGCTACGGTGACACCGGCTGAGCACACAAGTTTTTCTTAGCGACAGTCAAGGCATGTCGCAGTTCGACCGAGTCGAAAGCCACGCTTTCCGCTGTTCACGTTTCTTTGTATCGCGATAGTACGTACCTGATAAAGTTGCTTCCGCAGTCGGCAATGAACGTGCTGTAGACATTCCGGACCGTCTAGGAAGGTCTTCTCAACGTTTCACAAGAAAACAGCACAAATTTCCAGGCGAGGAAAAGCGCGAAACATGCTTACAGCCATACTCGCGCTGGGAAGTTTCGCGTTGGAATTGCGGAGCGTCTGCTAGCCTGGCAGTTCCAGGTGTTGCTTCGCCGCGCATGCAACAGATGGCGCGACGTGCTGCCTATTATGGCGGCACACACTGAACTCGCTGTGTTCTGGTGTATATGAGGAAAACAAAATCAGGGGAAACCCCTCCTTGTGGTCCGTAGAGCTCTTGATCAAAATCATCATCTACCCCATATGTAAATAATACAACATTGTGTATATTCTTTATCAATATGTAAATAATGAAGCATTGTGTATATACCGTATGTATAATCGCACCACGCCCCCGCATTTGTGTGTCAGGTCTTTGATGATCGAGTGGGCAAAATTCACGGGGATTGACGGTTTACCAGATTACCTCCGGAGATTAATTACAGCGCAACAGCAGACACAGGTCTACGAAATGGAACACCAACTAGCCCGTACCCACATCCTGCTTCAGTACCTCCGGAGCATCGCCCACTCATCATCATTCACTTCGTGGATATGGCGTGATTTTTTTATCAATGCCAGCCAGATGCGGCCGATTCAACATAGATTAGGCGCTGTCTGAGGCAAGGCAAAACATAGTAGTATGGCCGGCACAAGACTTTCGTCTTTCGACGACATTGGCAGCGAAGCAAGCAGATACGCGACCAATTTTTTCCCCCATGATCTCACTTAGAAAAAGGGAATGAAACAAGAGGCATGGAGGGAATTCTGACAGGAGCCTTACAGCGACTTCAGAGGAGGTTCGCTTATAGATGATAGGCGCGCACTCTCCTATTTTAAATGCGAAGCATTTCTTAGCGAACTTCAGCGACTTTGAGCGTATCTATCTATCTATCTATCTATCTATCTATCTATCTATCTATCTATCTATCTATCTATCTATCTATCTATCTATCTATCTATCTATCTAGCCGTCTGCGACTTTGTGCTCTCCTGGCCGTATGGTTAATGGGATTTATACCAAATTTGGTATGCAATAACATAACCGTATTGCGAACATAAATGGCTGGTCATATCATGAAAATCATGACTAGCTTGTCATGAAAAGCATGATTTACCTGCCACGCTCATGGCGCGCTCCCGGCCGTTTCGTTAGCTTGAGATACACCAAATTTGGTATTGAGTGAGATGACTGTATCACGAACATAAATGATTAGTGGTAATATGGAAATCATGACATGTCATGAGCGACATGACTAGCATTCCACGCTCATGATGCGCTCGCGGCCGTTACGTTAGCTTGATATACACCAGATTTGGTATTGAGCGACATGACTGTATGACGAACATAAATGACAAATGGTAATATGGAAGGAAATCATGACTTGTCATGTGCGACATGACTTGCATGCCACGCTCATGGCGTGCTCGCGGCCGTTTCGTTAGCTTGAGATACACCAAATTTGGTATTGAGTGACATGACTGTATGACGAACATAAATAACTAGTGGTAATATGGAAATCATGACATGTCATGAGCGACATGACTAGCATTCCACGCTCATGGCGCGCTCGCGGCCGTTTCGTTAGCTTGATATACACCAAATTTGGTATTGAGTGACATGACTGTATGACGAACATAAATGACAAGTGGCAATATGGAAATCATGACTTGTCATGTGCGACATGACTTGCATGCCACGCTCATGGCGCGCTCGCGGCCGTTTCGTTAGCTTGATATACACCAAATTTGGTATTGAGTGACATGACTGTATGACGAACATAAATGACAAGTGGCAATATGGAAATCATGACTTGTGATGTGCGACATGACTTGCATTCCACGCTCATGGCGCGCTCGCGGCCGTTTCGTTAGCTTGAGATACACCAAATTTGGTATTGAGTGACATGACTGTATGACGAACGTAAATGACAAGTGGCATTATGGAAATCATGACTCGTCATGTGCGACTTGACTTGCATGCCACGCTCATGGCTCGCTCGCGGCCGTTTCGTTAGCTTGATATACACCAAATTTGGTATTGAGTGACATGAGTGTATGACGAACATAAATGACAAGTCGTAATATGGAAATCAGGACTTGTCATGTGCGACATGACTTGCATTCCACGCTCATGGCGCGCTCACGGCCGTTTAGTTAGCTTGATATACACCAAATTTGGTATTGAGTGACATTACTGTATGACGAACATAAATGACAAGTGGTAATATGGAAATCATGACTTGTCATGTGCGACATGACTTGCATGCCACGCTCATAGCAAGCTCGCGGCCGTTTCGTTAGCTTGATATACACCAAATTTGGTATTGAGTGACATGCCTGTATGACGAACATAAGTGGCAGGTGGTAACATGAAAATCTTGGCATGCATGTCATCTACAATGCCATTTACATGCCTCGCTCATGGTGCGCTTGCGTCCAGTTCGCTAGCTTGACATACACGAAAATTGGTATATAGCGATGTGACTGCATGACGAACACAAATGACAGGTCGTAACGTGTAAAACATGACATGAAAATTATGTAATACATGATTTGCTTCTTCCTGGCTGCTTCGCATTACATCGATTCCCAGAGTGAGTGGGATCTGCCGCCTTTTTTCCTCCTCTGAGGCTGATGCGCGTGCGGTTTCGCTTATTTGAGTCGAGAGTTGTGAAAACTTCGTGAGATCAAAATGACGTTGAGGAGTAAGAACCCAAAGAGAGGGCGCGCTGCTGCCCGAGCTCCCACCAATCAGCGGCGGCTGAAATGGAGTCAATTACATGGACGCATCGAGAAGAGCTACCCCGGTGACGTGATGTATTTTATGTCCGGATTCCCCGTTCGGATTAAAATAAAAGACTAACGGCGGCGCGCCGCAATTTTCTCTCGGCGGCGGCGGCGGCGGCGTGGTCATTCTCGGGACTCCGGCGGCGGCGCGAGCGGCGTGAGCGAAAACATGCGGCGGCGGCGGCGCGGCGCGGCGGCGCACAGCTCTAATTGTGACAACCATTGTTGTCACAATACAACAGTTGCGACCGAAGCGCCGTCTTGTTCCCCTTCAGCAGGAAGAATATTTGGTCGCACAAGTATGTGCTTCCAAACATGGGGATGACTTTGGTAGCCAATTAATGTAGCGCCTGGAAACATGCACCATCAATGAACTTGTAAAAGTCTGGCACTCCCACGTCCTGAAACTTCTGCTTTAGCGGAGTGTTAGCCTGAAGTTCTAAAAGCTCCATGTGTAGCTCGGGCGTGGCGTCATCCACCAGCACCGAAAAGGGCAAAGAGGAAATCCGAAAATTTTTGGCGAGGCTGGTGATGTCCTGAAAGAGCTTTTCGAATTCTTTTCGAGATCGCGCAGGAGATCAGAGAAGTTATATGAATCTTTGCCCGCGCTCTTTAGCGACTTCAGCATTGGTGAATGACCAGGCATCTGAAGTCTCATCTGACGTTCCTACAGGTGCAACTTGGATTGGAAAGGCCCTATTTTCGTCACGCATTCTTGTGATAAGTTTGTGCTTTCCCTGAAGTTTAACATTCAGGCAGTTCAAATGATCAGTGATATCCGTGAGAAACTCAGGAGACTGAAGCCACTTCTCGTCAGAAAGTTCAATGGCCCTTTCTTTAATCTTCATAAAGGTGTCAATATCCTCACGTAGATCAAAAATCGCTTCAGCACTCTTCTACGACTCAGCCATCCCACCTCTGTGTGATACAAAATTTCACCATATACGCTGTCAAACAAATCTAAAAGAGATACAAATGGGTGGTGGTTAAGGGCTCTTGAACGGATGGAGTTCACTGCGCTGAACACGATATTCATGACGCCCTTCATTTGCACAGACTGGCTGCACAGCGCTTCTTGGTGCAAAATGCAGTGAACCGCTGCAAAATGAGTGTTGATGAGTTCCGTACGCAATCAACTAACGAGCCCGCTTTTGCATCCTACCATAGATAGCGCACTATCGGTAGCCAGAGAAACCAACTTTTCCCACGACAGTCTAGCGTGTGCAACCACACTTTAGAGAACAGAAGGAATATCCACTCCTGTGGTTTTGCCTTTCATTGGCATTGGTATTAAGTCCAGCAGTTCCTCCGTGACGTTCAAATTTTTCTGTACGCCTCTGAAAAAAAAATTGGCAGCCGGCCCACGAAGTAAATGCTTATGATGGAGCGAAGCTGTATTGACGCAATGATAAACGATATAAAGAATGTTTATGAAATACATCTATCTGTCCGTCCGTCATTCATGGATAGACGGACGCTCGCACGGACGGTCGGACGGACAGATGCACGGACTGACGGACGCACGGACGGACGCATGCACGGACGGACGGACGGAAGGACGTATGCACGGGCGGAAGGATGCACTCACCGACCGACGCACGCACGTACGGACGGACGACAGATGCATGGATGGACGGACGAACAGACAGATGCACGGACAGAGTACGGTCTATTTTAAACCTAAATGCGCGCGATGAATGCTCTATGTACGGTATATGTAACACCTGTGTCGTGGTCCGACGGGGAGCTGCGATGACGGCGACAGCGGACATAATGCGAGCCTAAGGAGCTTCACTCCTGAAAATAGCACACTGTGCATTGTTTGTAATGTCAGTACTTTTCGTCGATTGCAATTGAGAAAGCTTCAAACTCTTGGCATCGGTTGATTGTTCCTTTTTCTATGTTTTCACTGATCTCGTTAATTCTCTCAGCCACTGTTTTTGGAGACAGCCTTATTTTCTCAAATGCGTTTTTCATGCTGGGGAATGTAGCATCAGCGACTCCGAGCAGGCACTTTTTGATGAACAAGCCTTCACTGAAGGGCTTGGATGATTTGGCGGTAAGCTCAGAAATAACGAAGCTTGCCTTTACCGTCTCGTCGCTTGTTCTGGCCGCCTTTTGGAAGAGATGTTGCTGCTTTCCCAACTCAACCTTCAGTTGAGACACGGTGTGCTCGCGCACGTTGCCAGTAAGAGCGCCATACTTCTCGTGATGGCAAGACATGAAGTGTGGTCGAACAATATATTCCTTCGGAACAGCCACAGCCTGGTCGCAAATTAAACACGACACCTTGTCATTTGATTCCGTGAAGAAATACGACAGTTGCCATCGCTCCTGAAAGCACCTCTTCTCGTCTTTCAATTTGCGTTTTCTAAAAGGCTTGGAAAACGGCATTGAGGCCCACTAAAGTTCCACGGCGAAGATCTTCGTTGTTTGCAGATGCCAGAATAAAATGGCTGGGTTTTTGCAGACAAAGAAAGAATGATCTTTCTCTACTTTCCGAAGGCGCTTAGTTTGGCGTCTGCGTTTAACGCACACGCAGTAATTATGGGTGATGACAATGAGGAAAGGGTTTATCCTCAGCTTGTTCAAAAGAGTAGATGCGAGCATAGCACCAAGCACGACCACCAGAAGCCGGTCTGACCGCAGTCCGTAATTCAACACAATGTTTAATACTCATGTGGCCACGAGACTCGGCCGTCATGCCGTGGCATAGGTCGGCGAACTCACTCATGAGTCGACTCACTCGGACTCACTCAGACTCAGATCAAGCCGTGAGTCTGAATCTGAGTGAGTCCGGGTGAGTAATATTCTGGTGAGTGTGAGTCCGAGTGAGTCCGGCTCAAGAAAATTTTGGTGAGTCTGAGTCCGAGTGAATCCAAAGCGCAAGATATATTTCTAGAGTCTGAGTGAGTTACACCTTCTTTTGCCGAGCTATGGTCATATCTCCTCATCTTCAGCCTTACTATCAGCCTTATCTGGATTCACGTTTGTACTCACGTCTACTCACACGTATTCCAAAGCAGTATCGTTCATACACCATTTCAATATTTATTGATCAAAGGCGTGAATTACGTAGGGGGGTGCCTAGACCTCCCCCCCCACCAGCCCTTCCAGGGACGCTCTTGATAAATATATCATGTTGTCATCTCTTTTAATAAAAATGACCTTGCTGGTTTGCGAGCACTCATAACTCGTATTAATATATCAAAAGGCGCCAAGCAGAGCACCGATTACGTGAAATATTTGTGTTAAAGCGCATTGACACCATGATCGAAGAAGTTGATTCTAGGCTAACGGACTCATGAGTCGACTCACTCGGACTCACTCAGACTCAGATCGAGTCGTGAGTCTGAGTGAGTCCGGGTGAGTAATGCTTTGGTGAGTTTGAGTCTGAGTGAGTCCTGTTGAAGAAAATTTTCGTGATTATGAGTCTGAGTGAGTCCGGCTCTGGAAAATTTTGGTGAGTCTGAGTCCGAGTGAGTCCTAAGCGCAAAATGTATTTCATGAGTGAGTCTGAGTGAGCTCCACAAGTTTTGCCTACCTATGTGCCGTGGGATAGCTTCGTACTTCATACGCTGCTCGGAGCTGCGGCGAAGTGACACCACTGTGTCACACAGCGCATAGTTCGTGCACTGCAAGGCTATGTGCAAGAGCACGGCCGGACTGAAGACGCGCGCGTGTGAAGGTAAGCCCGCGCGATTTTCCAGTCCGGTCATGCTACGGGTGAAACAGCCCAGATGTTTGCCTCTTGTAACGGTTGTAAACAAAGACTTTGTTGCGAATTCGTGGCGCTTAATTTAAGGCAAACATTAAAAAGTGAAATCTATGAAATCGATAACAGCATTGAGACAAACGTTGCTCGTCCAGCCACGGCGGCTGTAATTCGTAGAGGGGAAATGCAAATCAGTAATGAAAGAAAAAGAGCGACAAAAATAAAGTGCGTGTAATGAGATTATATGCGCGCGAAAGGGTCCTGAATGATTAGAAATTACTCCGCAGTCCCGCGATTTGGCATGCATCATAAGAGCATGGCGATTCTGGCGCGTAAAACAAAGGTTTCTTCATGTTTCTTTTGGTCTCATAATCATATATTGGTTTCGGGACGTAAATCCCCACATATTATATGTTTCTTTTTGGACTGAGAGACGTGAACTGCATGTTTTGAGCAGCTATTTTCTTTCACCGGGTGTTCATTTCGAGACAGAGGACGCGCTCACATTTTCATTTAGAGATGTTGAATGTTAAAAGTAGCTGCATGATAGTAAAGCGACAGGTCCTGGAGTTTAGCAAGCTAGAATAGAAAGGCTGACCCACACACAACAGTAGTAGTTGGGTTCGCATGCCCTCTCATGCACAGTCGAGACTAGAATATAATTGAAAAGCTCTGGTCTGGCCAAGTAAGCCAATGTTGGCAAAAAATACTTAGAAAATACCCTACGTCACAGTCAAAATTACCCTAGTTTATCTTACGTACCCTAAAATAGCGCAGTGCAACAATAATAATCACGCACGAACTATACATCATTACGCGACGTGCAGACGTGCGGTGGCTCTGAAGTGTCCTCGCGACTGTCATTGAGATAACTTTTACCGACTACCGTCGCAAGATTCAAAAGAAAAAAATGAATAGGAGATGGCGGAGAGGTCAAATATACAACAAAGGTAGCCAATAATTATGTGACGTCTGATCTTTCGGCTCTACCACGTTGCTGACGTCGAACGACAAAGGCTTTGGACGCCTTGGGTCACTATAAAACCAACTGTTCTGCCAAAAACATTACAAGAGAAACCCGTCCGTTGCCCGTGCCCGCTAAGTTGCTTTCTGATGCGGACGGCTTTCCATGGCATGTTGAAGCCTGATGAACATACTTATTAGGCAAATAAAAAAAAATATTGGACACAGGCAGTCATGAGGTGGCGGGCCGCGTGTTTGAGACCCCTGCTGTAATAGAGAAAGTTATGGAGAATCGGGAAGTTGGTTCTATCATCAGCTAAGACAAAAGCCGATGGCACAGATCTGTTACAAATTTAAATGTTTTTGAATTTAGCGCCTGAGGCCATTGCTAACACCGCGGTGTATCACCGAAGGCGCGTCCACTTTCTTCGGTCCGTGTCTTGTTCACTGATATTCTTGACGTAATTTTCCAAACTCGCGCAGCGTAATATCCTTTCAACAAGGACTTAATCTTCATTATTCTGTCCGTTAGACTGACGGCGAAGATTCTGCGTGTCGTCCACAGTAATTATGTGCTTTGACTACGACTGAGCACAGTGATCACGTCCGAAAAAAAAGTTTTCTGCGAAAGACCTAAAGTGAATGCTGCCAGAAATATCCAGAAGTAAATTTCTCATTAGGCGACGCTGCACCGCAGGTGTCCACAGAGCTACGGCTGCCCTGTGGTGAAGTCATCACTATCCATGGCGTCGAAGGGAACACGTTTTCACGTCGCCGCTGGCTTTAGCCCAACGGCATCTCCCGTAATTACCTGTCGTCTTCATAGCCAGCTATCGCTGCCTTTTTGATGCTGCGTTTCTTTTTCTGGTGAGTGGCGACAGCAACACCGCTAAGCAAGTTACAAGTTTCAGGGGAATAGTTTATTGCTGTAAATTCACTAGGTTTAAATGAGAATAAACGATATATTTGTTATATTTCCAACCTGTAGGTAAGCAATTCAAAGGCATTATGTAATATGGAGAGTTCTGATGAGGCTAAACTAAATAAACGTAATGCACAAAAACATAATCAAGACCAAGCTAAACGAAGCATTCTTTAGCTCAGTCACGTGCGCAGTGCCTCAATTTTGGTAATGGACGCAGTCACCCTGACGTAAAACATTTGAAGTGTAATGGTACAGCTACCTTCTAAACTAGGGGTGCTAGAACATAAGAGAAACACGTTAAGATCGTATGGTAATGATCTCAATTCAATTGAAGTACTACAGCTGATGACAGTCACGTAGTCGGCGCTTGCCACATTCCTACCGATAATGTCAAGTTGCTCTTCTGGCGCGAATGTCATTAGTAACCTTAAAATAATGGTTGTGCCGCGTTCAAAAAAGAAAGTCATGCCAGCAAGGCACATGATTAGTTCTATTTCGCGCCAAGAACACGGCTATAAAGTCGTCTAGCGTTCTACAAAAAACAAAAACGCGTTGAATCAAAGAATCTGACTGATTCTAACAAATTGATCAGAAACTTGGAAGGTAACAATCAGGTTTCATGAAGAGTTCAGTAACCCGCACCTAGCGTGGGGTGTAACATTTCAAGATGAATGCGTGAGCTGATGTTCAAATGCTGATTGAGTACGTTTGCAGCCTTCAATCCCGGCGGAGATTTGCTGCTATCTTCTCTAAGATCATAATATGCTGTAAACTGTCAAGCGAAGTTCCGTTACCATGACGTACGAGCAGAAATGTGAATAAGCATTCCTCCTTTGGAAACTTCGGAGGCTTCACTCAACAAAAAAATCTGTTTTGCATAGCTGACTTCTAAACAAGCTTCCTCACAGAAGTCGACAGGCACGCTTGCCGCATACTGAAAACAAAGTGCCCTCAAAAATGCTCTCGGATTGCGTAATCTTGCTTGCTGAATAGTCAGTGATAACCCACTGAACTTCAAATGTTACGCCTCAAGCTAGGCGCGGGTTACTGAACTCTTCATCGAACCGGATTGTTACTTTCCGAGGTTCTGATAAATGCGTTAGAATCAGACAGATTATTTGGTTCAACACATGTAAACAAAATTAGGACGATCGTCACGCTTGTTGTGCGTGTCGTGAGAAGTGGAAATAGACGCAGGAACGATGTGGTAAAACACACATAAAGCTTTTATGTCCGAATACAGAAAGAAAGTTAAAATAAACACGCAGGTGCGTGAGAAGCTTCGACATGTTATACCAGATCAGTTTCGGTATAAATTCCATTAACGATGCGGTCAGGAGAGCACAAAGTCGTAGGCGGCTAGATAGATAGATAGATAGATAGATAGATAGATAGATAGATAGATAGATAGATAGATAGATAGATAGATAGATAGATAGATAGATAGATAGATAGATAGATAGATAGATAGATAGATAGATAGATAGATAGATAGATAGATAGATAGATAGATAGATAGATAGATAGATAGATATGCTGAAAGTCGCCGATGTTCGCTAAGAAATGCTTCGCATTTAAAAACAGCGCTAGAAGAAAGGGACGAAAGGGGCAAACACACGAGCGCGTAAGTGGAACAACCGGCAAAACATGCATTGTGGTAAGCGGAACAAGTCGCTGGGTTCGGTTACGTAGAGTCAACCACAAAAGTTCGCGGACCACGCGAGCGCGTGCCCAAGAGCCGCTTGGCGACACTTCCGCTACGTTACCAGCGATCGGCAGCAGTGCCACATTGGAGACGCATCGCTCCTTAACCCATTAAGGACCACCAAAGAACTACTGGTCCGATTTTATTGGAATTTTGCTTATTTAATTAACCATCACAGATAACCACACGTGCAAATTTTCATTAAGTTACGTGTGTTCCTTCAGAAGTTATGATACTGTACTATAAAAAGTACGCTGGGCCTTCGAGATAGCAACTGGCAAGGTGACTTGATGCAAGAATGGCGCGTACGCTGGGCTCTTGCGAAACGAATAACAAAGTTACCTTGGCTCATGCAACTTAATCAAGGACCAGTGCTTTAAGGCAAGCGTAGCTTCACGCTTTTCGCCACACCATTTCGATGTATTTTGGCAGAATTCAACTGTTTTGCCGGCTTCTTGTGAAAATGTCCGTATGGATAGAAGGTATTGGCAAGCACAAGGGAATCTGGAGAGCTTCGATACTTCTCTTGGGTACAACAAGGCGCAGTCAGTGTTTTGTTGTTATGCGACTAAAGGACAATAGTCAACGCGTAGAGGGTCTGCTAAAACCTACAATGTGGTAGCAGACCCTTTATGCGTTGTCTGCGGCTATTTCGATCATCTGGGTAAATAGGGGCTGGTACCACTTTTTCTCAGGGATGAAAATTATCTGGTTATTCGCAGCTTGATCGTAGAGCTGAACATGACATTGTTACTGCGGATGAAGAAGGAGGACAGTGGCACTACGTTTTTTTTTTTTCTGTGAATGGCCACCACGATATAGAGCATAGTTACTCAACTGTGTAGTCTTTCGCCAGCATGGCAATTATGCTGTTGTCTTTGCCATTTTCGAAACAAAGCTGTTTTCCTGAGTCAAAACAGAAGTCATCTTACCCACGTTCCTTTCGTTCCATTTTTTTTTTATCGTTAGCAGAGAGCATTCATTCGTACCGTCGTCATTCCCCTCCTCCTCCTAAGTTCCCATGTTACAGTCAGAATTGCCAATTAAAACATCAAGAGGCTCTCGTAAATTCACAGCGACATCTTTCGCAGCCTCATGAGTCTGAGATAACCGAAAAAACGGCATTCAAAACAAAAAAAAATCCTGTTGAATCTATGATGCAACACACAACAAGAGAAACATGTATGCTCCCACGAAGTCCCAGTGTACTAAATAAAGTACAGCAACATTTGATTACTCCTCACAGCAAAACTGTGCACTCTATAGGCTTCTCGCACTTTGCTGGGATTGAATTGCTCTTTCTGAAGCAGAAGCAGTTCGTTTTTTCAACATATAAAATGTACAACTTCAAATTAATTTAGAAAAAGTAGTACTGACCACATGCGTTTAACATGCTCTCATTTTCCTAAAGTTTGACGACTCATAAAACAGAAAAAACATAACGGAATCAATATTCCTAATTAGGATTTTCTTGCTGCAACCTTTGGCATCGGAAATTGTAATGAGCAATATCAGAATATTCTGTTTTGTATTTTCTATGCCCGAAAAAAGCAAGTGTACTTTTTAAAGTACAGTGGGCCCTAATGGGTTAAATTTACGGCCTGTCTATTTCGCACTGTGCGCAATTATCTACCTATCTCTTTCAAAGTGACGCGTTTTTTGGTAGCCAGGGCTACTTGCTTATATTTTGATATCAGTATATCAGTACAAGTCATCAGAAAGCGTATTCTTCAACTGTTATCAGTTCTATTTTCGCGCAGCCATGCTTTTTTTTCGTGAGTGCGCGAGTAAGCGGTGAGGCAGCCATGGGACACAGATGCTTAGTCAGTACACAGGATTTTTCCGTTCTTCACCCATCGCTAAGGGATAGTGGCGGCCGGGATTTGGTCGTCTGCGCCCAAGTTTTGCTGCACAAAGCCGGAACCACCACGCTGCTATAGTGGCTACATTTAGAAAAATGAGAAATAATCCAGTGCGATGGCTCTTTTTATAAATTTATTCACAAGACATATGCAGAAGTGTCATGAAACATGGAAGATCTCTAAGGTCTATATGAAGTGAAATGTCCGCCGTTTTCTACCACCTTATCGATGCGTGTGGGCATCGACTCGTACAAAGATTTAATAATGTCCGGTCGACCGCGCAGGTTTTCCCATTCTTGTGCGATCGCTTGCCACAGTGTATCGGCCTTGTGGCCGCGGTTGGCTCGTGTGGACAGCCGTTTCTTCAACATGCCCCAGATATTTTCTATGGGATTCAAGTCGGCGCCACATAGAGGCCACTCAAGCTGGCAAACAGCATGTTCTTCGAGCAGTGACTGGACGACACGTGCTTTATGAACCGGGATGCGGTCGTGTTGAAAAAAGTAGCAGCCGTCGCTGAAGGGACCATCCAGAGTACACGGAACGAGGTATTTGGCTATGACGTCGCAGTACCGTGGCGCAGTGAAGGGTCCCTTCCAGACGCACAAGGGGGACCAAGGCCATCTTTGCTAATTGCTCCTCACACGCTCACGGAACATCGTCCACTGGATAGAACACTCTGTGTGTAATTAGGCAGATATCTGTAACAAATGGAATAAAACTTGGTTCGAGCGGCGCGTCTAAAAATGTTGAGATTCCTCTTGTGTATGAACTGCATACTGCTATAGCAGAGTTTGCAATCGAAAAAGTGGGAACATCTTTAGAAAGTACAGAAGGACCGATTGCCAGCTTTTAATTAGCTTAAGAGAAAGTAGTACTATGAAACAATCGTTAAATTAGTGTTTTCAACATTATACCACTATACAGAAAAGTATCGTAATTCCCAAAACCTCATTTTACGTGAAACAGTTTTGTGATGCAGAATTATCTTCCATGAAGTAATTTCGAATACGCTGTAAACACACCTGCAGTTTAGTGGACGCCAAACCCCCTTCCGTTGGTCCCAGCACTGGGAAAAAGTTGACTCGTCGCTAAACATGACATCGGCCCCATTTCTCTGTTGTCCAATCTTTCATTGCTGTAGCGAACATAAGTCGTTCTTGTAGCTGGCTGTCTGAGAGGCAAAGCTTCTGAGCTGCCACGAAAGACTGCAGGTCAAGATCATTCAGCCTTCTTCTTACAGTCTCAGACGATACCGTGAGCGAGAGCGCTTCGCGGATGTCCTCTGCACTTTGAAAAGGATCAGCCACGATGGCGGCCGTAATCAGGCGGTCCTTTTCCTCAGTCGTGGCCCTTGGACGCCCACTGCGCTCCATATGTGTGAATGTGCCGTTGTCGCAGAAAGCCTGAATAATCCTATTACCAGCAGTCCGGCTCCTGTTGGTTCGGCGGCAAATATCGCGCGGAGCACTCCCTTTATAAATAAACGCATAATGTACCTTCTTTCGGTCTAGTAGAACACGGAGCGGCATCTTTCCAAATAGGCAATCACCTCGTGGCCTGAAGCAAGACCACTACGTTTTCAGCTACTGATACGAAGATGCGGCTATGTGTGGAAGAAAACTTTCTATGCATCCGCTTTTTCTTTATTTTTGATGAAAGTGAAACACCTCCCTACCCTTTCTCTCAAGACGCAGAAGCAGCAACGCTCATTGGATCAAGATGCTGCCAGAAGAAAAAATGCGCCAGTAAACGTCGCGTAAAAAAATCGTCGCAGCGCTTCGTGAAACTTATCTACAGACTGGCACACCAGTCGACACAGATTGCAGTGATTCAATCAATCAGTTTTATTATCATGATATAAAAGGATGTTACAGGGAGTAAAATATACAGACGAGGGTCCCAAAGTACACGACTGCAACGGGATCCTCGTTGATGATTACAAAGAAATAAAACAATTACTAGCAGCTGTAAGTACCATAAAAACAAATTATACACAATACAGAATGAAACGCAAAAAAGGCATGAAACCAAAAAAACAAATAATAAATACAGTATAAAGCAACACAAAGAAGACAGATCAAATATTTAACAGATGCTCTTTTAATGAGTTTTTAAATGAAATTGAAGAAACTTTACATTTTAGGGAAGTGGGCAGATTATTCCAAATGGAGACGGTACGGAAGTGAGAAGGTGATTTACCATAGTTAGTATGAACCTTAGGAAGTAAAACGTTATTGTTAGCCGCAAACCTGGTTGTGTTAGTATTAACTAAAATCTTAGGATCAACGAAATTAGCAGAAAGATGATTTCTTATTTGTTTATGCAGAAACATTATTAGATTAAACCGAAATAGGTTGCTCACAGTTAAGGTGTTATTGTATTGAAGAAGGGGAACGGCGCTGCTGTCGAGAGAACGGTTAAAAATAGCGCGTAGAGCTCGATTTTGTAGATGTTGTATGGATGAAAGATGACACTGGTAGGTATTTCCCTATGATGCGATGCCATGAGTGATATGAGCATGAATGAATGCGAAGTAAAGAGAAAGGAGTGCTTTATGAGAAAAATATGAACGAGCTTTGAGTAATGTGCGAATGCCGAATGCTGCCATTTTTCTAATGTGAGCAATATGGAGAGCGAAGTTAAGGTTAAGGTTAGCATCGAGGTGAACGCCAAGAAATGACACTGTGTCACTGACATTAATCAAATGAGAGTCAACTGTGATCACTGGTGAAGAGGTTAACTTGCGTTGAGCTGATCTAAAAACCATAAACTTAGATTTATTTGGATTAATATTTAAATGAATTTCCTGGCACCACTTCGACACGCTACGAAGTACAGCATTTAATTTATTAGTGACGGTATCAATGCATCTATCAGCAAAGGAAATGGTAGTATCGTCAGCATATAAAACGCAGTGAGCCATGTGTATAATGTCAGGAAGGTCATTAATGTAAAGTAAAAAAAGTAACGAACACAGTAATGACCCTTGAGGAACCGCTTGATTTATTGTTTTAGTAGAGGAAAATGAGCGTGATATGGAAACAGTATGCTTTCTGTTAAGGAGGTAACTGTTTAAAAACTTGAGGGATGGACCTGTAATACCATATGCTTCGACTTTCTTGGGTAAAATGAGATGGTTAATGGTATCGAATGCCTTTGTGAAGTCCAAAAAAACTGATCCAACTACACATCCTGAATCAATGAAGCGTTTGATGAAATCTGATAGGGAAAGAAGAGCAAGGTTAGTAGAACTTCCAGCTCGAAAGCCAAATTGACAGGGCTTCAATATATAAAATTTATTCAGGTACCTGTTTAGCCGAGTTATAAATAGTTTTTCGATGACTTTACTCAGAGAAGAAAGAATACAGATGGGGCGATAGTTGGAAGCAGATTGCTTATCACTTTTTTTAAAAAATCGCAAGAACTTTAGCATTTTTAGAGAACTAGGGAAACTGGCATGCTTGAACGCAATGTTTATAATTATAGAAATTGGTTCAGAAATAACGTCTAGTGCAAGTTTTGAGTGTCGTGCTGAGATTTTATCTATACCAGGGCCGGTTTCTTTCAGGCTTTTGATTGCTGTAGACACGTCGTCAGGGCGCACGGGGAAAAGAAAAAAAAGAATGATTAGAACGTTCTATATTACAGCAAGAACTGCTATGATGCTCCGATACTGATGATTGCTCCGATACTGCAATCAAGGCAGATATGTGGCGATCTTACTGCAGGCAGCACATTGCGTCAAGACAACGAACTAACAATGTCATGCACAGGAAGAAATAATTGACATGCCAGCGAGTACCAAGGATCATATCCGGGAAAGCGCTCCTGTCGCCGCTAGGCGCGCGGATAGGCAGTTTGGCACGCACTCGCGTGGTCCGCAAACTTTTGTGGTTGACTGCACATGACATGCATATCATGCATTTCATTGTAACGCCTGTAATTTATAGTCGTGATACAGGAACGCCACGGAATACCAATTTTGTCGCATATGCAATAAATTGAACTGCCGCGAGCGGCCCGAGATTATGGAGTGTAAATCACGAATTACGTTACATGCGTTTCATGATTTGTAGCTTAAGACTTGTCAGTTATCTTCGTCCTAGACTGTTATGGCATACAAATTTTTGGTATATATCAAGTTAACGCAACCGCTGAAAGAGCGCCATGACCTTGGCAAGTAAATCATGCCATTCATGACAAGTTCGTCATGCTTTTGATGATATCACTAGTTACTTATGTTCTTTACACATTCGTGTTATGTCATAGCAATTTCGGTATACATCCAAATAACGAGCACAAAGGCTTAGGCGGCTATATAGATAGATAGATAGATAGATAGATAGATAGATAGATAGATAGATAGATAGATAGATAGATAGATATATAGATAGATAGATAGATAGATAGATAGATAGATAGATAGATAGATACGATCAGAGTCGCTGAAGTTCGATAAGAAATGCTTCGCATTTAAAAAATCAATGACGATTATTATACTCCCTAATGCGGATTCTGAGTGCAGTTCCGTGTTGGCGCAACGATAACTGAGTATAAAGTTTTCGCTACATGTAGTTGTATCAATGAAAATTGAAGGACACTTTGTACATTGCAAAGTGTGTTCGGCGAAAGCGTGTGGCCATTCCACTGACTATGCCATGTCTTTTATCTTTTACACTCTCAGTGGGACAACACACAAACCGAATGTGTGCGTTTTTTATTTTTTATTTTTTTACCACGAATCGCAACGAGACGCGAGGCTAATCTTCCTCCGTTCGCATGCGCTAATATTTTCTCTCGCCTTGCGCATACTGCAAACGCCATCCGCGTTCCAGCGCTTAAATTGACGGACCCTTTGTAAATTCGAAAGTGTATTCTGTGAACGCCTGTGTCCATTGAGACGGCGTCGGTCAGAATGATTCCAAACGCTGGGCACAGCGACGCTACACAAGCCAAGCGCGAGCGCTGTAGAGTCCGACGCGACCGACGTCCGTTTGCGCATCCGGGCGGCCACCTGGCTCCGTGCCAGAGCTCGGACAGACGGACGGACGGACGGACAGACGGACGGACGGAAAGACAGACAGACAGACAGACAGACAGACAGACAGACAGACAGACAGACAGACAGACGGACGGACGGACAGGCGGAGGGACAGACGGATGGACGGACGGACGGACGAACGGACGGACAGACGGACCGACGGACGGACAGACGCACGGACGGATGGATAGACAGACAGACGGACGGACGGACGGATGGACAGACGGACGGACGGACGGATGGACGGACGGACACCGGGCGCACGGACGCCGGACGAACACCGGACGGACGTGAGCATGGGACATGAAAGGCTTTCGCCTTAAAACAACATTCGCTACATATTGCCACAGAAACTGACAGGGCTCGTGTGCTACGCACATCTCTCTGTGAATTGGAAGCGTCGCGAACCAAGCGAAGCGCCGACAGCCCCGTTACGGAAAGCGAAGACGGCCGTAGTCCATGTGCCATCACCACATTCACTCTCTTTCATGCTAGTTCTCTTCATTTCTCTCTCTCTCTCTCTCTCTGCTTCTTTTGCTTCATTTCTTCGCTTCTCTGCATTTCGCTTTTTTATTTCTGTTTGTGCCTTACTCTCTGTTATTTTCTATTTTTTTCGTGTCTTTTTTTTCATCGCTCTATCTTTCAGCGCTTTTCTCTATCTCTCCATTTTTTATCTCTATTTTTACCTCTCTTTATTTTCTCTTCCTCTTTATTCTCTCTCTCTCTCTAACTTTTTACATGCTTTGTTTTCATTTGACACTCACACCGGCTGTTTATGGTAGTGGGATTTGCCCAATTCTTGTAACACATACTCTTTCGCTGAGTTACGCCACGTACGCCGATGGTGACCCCGCTGAACTCAGAAACGCGGAGGTGTACATACATACAAAGAACTTTATTCGAGTCCTGAGGGACAAGACAAAAGAGGCCAAGTGACCTCCCCAATCAAGTCGGTGGCTCCACCCATGTCGGAACCGGGAGATGATGACTGTCGGCGACGACAGGAGCCCTCTGGACGGCCTGGAGTTGATGCGTGAGATCCGGACTGCGCAGCCGCTCATCCCAGGTGGCCGCATCACGTAGTGTGGAGCCCACGTTAAATGGGCACAGCCAGAGCATATGGTCGAAGGAGCAGGTTTCGTGCCCGCATTTAGAGCACGACTGTGGAAAATCGGGATTGGATTAACTGAAAGCTCTAGGAGTAAGATAAGTGCGTGTCTGTAAAAGTCTGAGAGTAACGGATTGGGCTCTGTTTAATTTGGGGTTCGGTGGAGGGAATTTTCGCCTACCCAGCTTATAGTGAGACGTAATTTCGTTAAATGATGTTAAAGGGTCTTTAATGAGGCAGTCCTGTGACTGAGCCGGTCTGGTATTCCCAGCGCGGTACGTGAGCTCTCGCGCTAGGGAATGAGCCCGTGCGTTGGGATTGCATCCTGATACACATTCTACGTGAGCAGGGAACCACGAGATGTGGTGACTGCTGAGCTTTTCATTTGTTCCTCCTTGCATAGATTTGTAAACGATGCTAACGGCCTCGCCTGATATTAAAGCATTTGAGTAGTTTCTGAACGCCGTGCGCGAAATCCGAGTAGACGGTGACGGGCTGTTTAGCCGTATGAAGAGCCAGGGCTAAGGTGGTCTCCTCCACCACATGTACATGTTTTGTTTGCACTGATGCTGCATTGATTAGTGTTCCTCGCGCGTCAACAACTGCTATTGCGAATCTTTCTTTTCCCTCGTATTGGGCTGCATCGACAAACAAAACGTCAGCCGTGTGTGGGCCGAGTCTCTTGAGAATAGCCTTTGCACGAGCGACTCTCCGACCCTTGTTATAGATAGGGTGGATGTGTATCGGAATCGGCTCCACTATTATGCTTTCCTTTGCTTCTCTAGAAAGAGGGTGCATATTTTGCATCGAAGCTAAGGGTGATATGCCTGCCTCGTCAAGAATTTTATTTCCCGGCCTGGTTGACGATAATCTACAGACTTGGGCAGCAAAGTGAGCCTCAATTAGTTCTTCAACTGTGTTATGTAATCCTAGCTCTAAAAGCCTCTCCGTGCAGGTGGATTGCGTAAGCCAAGCAGCCTCTTAAGACCGGTTCTAATGAGTGTATGCAGCTTATTTTTTTCCACCTTACTCAACTTGATGTAGGGGGCTGAGTAATTAACATGGCTGATGAAAAAGGCGTCAAACACCCTAAGCAGAATATCTTCTTGGAGTCCTCCTTTTTTTGCTAGTCACCCTAGAAATGAGTCTGAGTAAGTTGTGCCCCCAAAATAAAATATACGGTAGCACGGGTTGCATTTCGATGCCTACTGAAGGAATCATGTTAATAGCAAGCCAAGATCTCATGTCCTATCTTTTTTTTTTCTGAATGATCTGGTCCACATTGTAAAGCAAGCAATTAGACATTGTGTTGCTATATAATTATTCTTTGTGCAACATACTGCAGCAAGACTACACAGGAATAAATACGCAGACAAAGGCGGAAATTTGACAATGCATTTTTTGTGCTTTATACATCTTCACAATTTCGGAAAAAGCACGGAGCTGCAAAGAAAATGTGAAGCGTTGTTCGATGATGTCTCCCCGGTGTAAAGACACGCTTCCTCTTGATAACAACAAGTGGGTTTAGCTGGCGAGGCTGAGAAAGAAAAAAACATGTGCCCCGTATCGGGGGGAGCGACACAAGCAGATTACTTTGCTAAGTCACTGATCAGCTTTCATCCCGAACCAAACATAAGTTTAGGATTTCATTTTAATCAGCATTAATTTAACCTGCTCAAGAATCATGTAGTAGAGATAACTTTCTAAGTGATTAAAGTTCTATTCACTTCTGACTTAATTAAAATTTTGGCTTCGTATCTCAAGAAATTACACAATTTTACTTAAAAGAAGAAATTGTTTCCCTTTACTGTAGCTACACCTTAATTTTTTTTCACTTACATTAACTGCGCGCTTCATGGCCAATCCCCCGTAGAGGTAAGAGCCAGACAGAAGAACAAGCAATCAAGCAAGCAAGCAAGCAAGCAAGCAAGCAAGCAAGCAAGTCATCGTAAGTGCCGATGGGAATAGCACAGCGATGACAACACCTGACTGCATCTTGGGGAGTAGTGCAATAGAATCGACGCCAAGATCACGACATCCTGGGATCACTACTGATGACTCGGAAGATCAGTAGGAGCAAATGATGCGCGAAACCGCACTGTCCCACCTGCGGGTCGCAATCCTTTCATCTACTTTGCTCTTTTTTCCTTGCTTTTGTTTTTACATAGAGTGGTTCTCGGACTAAGGTTTACGGTGGAGCAATCTGTATGCCACTATGCAGAAAAAGTCCACAGTGCAAAAGCGGTGGCCTCAATCGGCTTTTGCAACTGAAGTGCAGCCTACCCGCAGGCAATGTTATTTACCGACAGCCATTACTGGTTCGTAGCACTGTGACCGTTGCACTTTTCTATTTCTGAACTCTTTTCCCTGCCGCGCAATTTACCGCGGCTGCCGTTCGACTTTTGGAGGATCCAGATTGGACCGTAGGGTCTCTCGCCAAATGGTCATCTCAGATAAAGGGATCACTTTCCGCTGCTGCAAGTGTGACATTTACTTGTTCCTGTACTAGTATCAATTGGGGAAAATGCACTGAATTGGAAAAAAAAAGCATGTGAATTAGCCTTTTTTATCATTATCTGTTTAGGAAGCATTCAGGACGCGGGTAAGATGCCCTGGCTTTTTTCACGTTGGTCTAGGAAAGTTCAATACACTTTTCTTCAAACAGTGAAACTTATAGTGAGATATTTTAAAATAGGTTTCGGAAGCTATTCGAGACAAAGTAAAAAACATTAACAAATATTTGATATGCGCGGGTTATTGCCCGATGCAGTTATTTTCCATGCAGTGAGAATAAACTAAAAATGTTGGCCAGTAATCTCATCCCCCGGAGTCAATGCTGAAAAGCAAAACAGATGCGTGAGCGTGTTGTCAGGGATTCGTGAAATTATTAAAGGTCCTTGACGCAGGATAACTTAAGAGGAATTTCTACTTTGAGGTTCCGATTGTTTGAGAAAGTAGTGTAGCTCATATTATCTTGCTTGACAAATTGACTTCTTGTTTGTTGTAGGGAATGCTAGTGATTGTTTCACTATTCAAGATATGGGGCGGTGTCAGTATTTCCACTGCTTCTGGTGACGATGATAAGTAAGTGGGAGGCCTGGAATTTATCTCGGCTTCCACCTCGTACAAGACAGTGGTCGACTCTTCAGGCGTGAGCCTTTGCTGACTAAGAATATTCCGTAGGGTGGACCTCACTGTTCTTCTCATTCTTTCCCAGAAGCCTCCCCACCATTCGGCCTTTTCTGCTATAAACTTCCATTCAAGCCTTCTTTGAGAGCAATATTCTTGAAATTGGCCACTGAATAAGGCATTCTATAAAGAAGTGATTTCCTTGGAAGACTTCTGAAAGGTTTGTGCATTTTCCATATTTGTACTTGTAACAGCAGGTAATCCACGACCTGAGGTGAACCTTCGAAAGGCTAGCATGAAACTGTCGGCTAATACACTGGAGATCGGTTCCAAATGTATAACTACTGTGACAGCGCAAATATACAGAGCTAAGTTACTCTTTGAAGAGGAATTGTACGTTTACACGTAAAGCGGTCCGGTGAAATCTATCCACAGAGTCTAAAAAGGATCCGAGCGGCACAATCTTTCTCGTGATAAGGGTGCCACAGGGGCTTCCACTGGTTTGGCTCTGTATTTCGCACATGTGTTGCATCCACCAATAACTTTCTTTACCACCTCTCTGTACGAGGTATCCATAAGATTTATCTAACTTCAGTAAGAGTGCCTTGTACACCTTCATGTCCGCCTCGGTGGAACAGTGGCTACGGCGCTCGGCTGCTGACCCGAAGGTCGCGGATTCGATCCCGGCCGCGGCGGTCGCATTTCGATGGAGGCGAAATGGTAGAGCCCCGTGTACTGTGCGATGTCAGAGCACGTTAAAGAACACCAGATGGTCAAAATTTTCGGAGCCCTTCACTACGGCGCTCTCATAATCATATCGTGGTTTTGGGACGTAAAACCCCAGATATTATTATTGTACACCTCCATAACGAACGCGCCGATGACAGCCACGAAATAGAAGTTTAGTAAAGTCGTGATTCGGCGGGAAGTGAACAGGATGCTTCACCGTTTCTGTTTTTTGAGTAAACTGTAGCTTGCCCCTTATATGCTGCCGCCTTTCCACATCCAGAAAAGGATGGAACGTCTTGACACTCGACCGTTGATTTCACGATTTCCCTTTTTCGAGTTGGTCAATCCCTTTCAAGTTTACTTCTTCTTCCACTACCTTCATCGAATACTCTTGATCGTTGTACATGACCTTTTTCTGTTACGCTCGATGATTTCTCTCAAAATCGTGCGTTTATACAATTCTGAATAAATATACAGAGCCTTGCTGTAATTTGCAGGACTCGTATGTGATTCGAGTATCTTCCCGTGTTCAACCTCGGCCGAGATGTTTCCACATCTAATAGTTGCACGACGCTCGAGTCGCTGAAGTCTGTTTCACCACACACAATAATTAGTGTGTTCGTCGGCCATGTTACTTTCGCCTCTCTTAACCAGAATTGACCTTACCACGATAGTTTGTCGCGGCTCAGTAATTGCCACTTTGTGTTCCGTGTAAGATTACCTGCGGGGTTTTCAGCCCCAGGACAATGTCCCCATGGGGTTTTGTCAAAGCTGCGTTCAATTCCTGACATTATATTACCAACAAACTGTTGCCGTTGCGATGGAGTTCCTCGGATCGAATGCAGCGCGACGGTGGAATCGGTGCCGATGATCATGTCCATATTCTGTTCAAACGTCTTAAGGCGCTTCATAAGGAACGTTGCTAACCTAGTTGCAAGCACCGCTCCCAGAAGTTCCAAGTATAGGCAGCGTAACTTTCTGCAAAGGCGCTACTCTCGATTTAGTCATTACAACGGCCGTAGAGAAGCCTTTTTTCTGTCCAACATAGCTCAAAAAATCGCAGCCTCCATGAGCTTTCTGATTGGCATCCCAAAACAGGTGTAGTCGTGTAGTTCCATCTCCTGGCAAAGCATCTGCCCAACGATTGATGGCCGTCTGTTGCATTTGATGTAATTCTGAGCACCATTTACTCCCTTGAATACCATGATCGTCTGGTAAGTCATAGTCCTAATCATCTTTCCTTTTCCACTGCTCTTAAAAGAGTGGCTTCGCTTGCATAACGAAAGGTGCTGTCACCCCCATTGGTTCGCATATTCTTGACACCGTTTGCAGCACAGGCCTCTTGCGCGGTTTTCGTTATATCTTGAGTTTGAGGCGACTGTCATAACGTCTGTCGATGGGTTCCATATAAGTCCGAGCACTATGATAGCGCCCGAAGAAATGCCGGTTTCCCCAGTCGCAGCAGACAGTAGACGAAAAGCCATCGAGTTTGACGCCCATTTTCTCAGACATACCTGCTGACTCCAGCATAACATTGCCTTCTCGGTAGATTTGCTGAGATTCTTCTGTTGGAGCTCCGACGAGAAGGTCATCTATATAGAAATATTCCACTAAAATCTTGGCTGTAGGCTTTAGTTATGCATGGATGGAAGTTGGGTGCAGCCGCGAAGTGGCATTTAATAGAAATTGGATCGCTGCGGTTCCAAAAAGAACTCCGGCATCCTCCACTCTTCAATTTCATCTTCCAGATTCGCGCTAGTTGGAACGTCTTTGAACCAGAGAAACCGCAGAGCGTCTCGATCTTCCTTTCAATACCGATCTGTAGGTGCGCTTTCTCAATATGGGCTGTTAAAGCGATTTTATTCATCCTAAACCGTATAAGAAGAGCAACCAAGTGGGTCAGCAGATTGGAATATTTTTCTAAGCATTCGTTTAGGGAAGAATAGTCGGGTCCATGTGCTGATGCGTCGAAGGTCACACGTACTCTTGTAGTCGTTGACTCTCTTCGTACGACGGCATAATGGCACATGTAATAAATCCTGCAAGGTTTCTTGTCGCTTTTTGCAGGTTCTCCGGACGCGCATTCAGCGTGTCCCATCTTTACATGATTTCTTATGGTCGACTCTTATTCCACTGTGAAATCATGATTACGCTTCATTTTCCTTCCGAGTGACAACAATCTCTTTAAAGCTTCCGCTGGAATAATGTCAAGTTTTCCATAGCCTTCTTTCCATGAAAGGGCAACCGCATCGCCCATCGACAAATGAGAGTTTTCTCTGAAACTCCTCCAGTACCGAAGCTGACCTGGAAGAGTTTGCCCACGCTGTCGCCCTCTGGTAGCATTCCAATGCTGCAATTTCCCACAACTTTCGCAGAGCCTTGCCAGTCGTTTCGCTGGAGGTGTTGACACGTAGTACGCTCCCTTGCGTGGCTAAGTTGACCGATGTACTGCAGAAGAATGGTCCTTGAAACATCGATTTGAAGGTAGAAGCAAGAGAGACCAAGTCCCTGTTAACAAAGCAATGTCGAATCTGTCGTCATAAACTTCCACAAGTGATCCACTCCAAGAAGCTTACTTCAGATACAGCGGCCATTCCAGATGCGAATAGCTTGTCAGCAATGGGGTACACACTGCCCTCAATCTCCCCTATGAAAACTCATGGTTCACTGGTACCTGCACTACATCGTTGCAAACGACGAGAATTTCACTAACTTGAATCAAGTGGACCATGCTGTCGTATTCACTTCGCAGTCGAAGTTCTACGACGTGGCGCAGCCTTGAAAGGGATCCTGTCTGTTCAAAATTGTTGACTCTCTTATCGCCTCGGCAACATCTTCACGTATAAAGGCGCGTTGGCTACCTCTGTCTGCTATGCCACGGATGTAGGTGCACTTTGTGTACCCTTTAACCCATTGTCGGAAGGTTTGCAACAAACGTCTGTGCCTAGCTTCCATCAAGACTGTTCGTTGTACCGCTACTTGGGGTAGTTGTAATTTCCATATCCGTGGGCTTCTGTGTGGGTCACGCATTGAAGGCACATGCTTTTTTTTATTAAATGTGTTTAAGGAGATGTTGGTGCCTATACATGGCTCCGGCTACTCATCTTCCCTTACTTAATAATTTGCGTCACGAACTTATGAATAACAGTAGAGTATTGTGAATTTCAGGCACAACAATGTCCTTTTAAAAGGAATGTTCCCACGTCATGAACAATTTGCACGCGTCAACAACAATGTTCACACACAATACGCACAAGAGACGTTCGCACTTGGCAGAAGAGTTCATCTTTCAGTCCTTGATATAACGCGATCACACAACAGTCTCTGGGCACTTGCCCGCACACAGCTGTCTTGAATCACGAGAGACAACGCGAGACATGTGAGCAGAAGTATGTCAATGAGAATAATAACTGCCAATTTGAATCAGTACCTTTTTGACATTTCCGACTCTTCTAATAACTGTACTATAGCGCGTGCAGCAATCTTTTGAAGAGTTTCTGTCGGCCATGGACCCAAAACTTTTGCCAGTGATATCGGTCGTCTATCCAATCTGTTTAGTTTTTCTAAATACTTTTTTACGTGTAACAGCATAATTTTTACAATGTAGAAGAAGGTGTTCTATGTCTTCTTCTGCCTCTTCACATGTTCATGTAGCAGAATTAGTCTTTCTTATCCTATATAGGAAGCTCTTAGTGTAGGCAGTGCCTATACGAAGTCTATGAATTATTGTTTCTACAGAACGGGTAATTTTAATTGGAATTTGAAATTCCATTCCAGGATAGATCGTATATAATTGAGAGATTTGCGCTCCGTTCGCGAACCAAGTCTCTTTGGACAATCGACCACATAGTTCGCTCAAGAAACATCGTGCATCGCTCGCCGCGAGAGTCAATAGAGATGAATCAATATCTTGATGCGCTGCAAGTGCCAGAAAATCAGCTGCGAAATTTCCGGTGATTTCACATTGGCTTGGGATTCACTGGAAAACGATATCATGATGTAAGTCTTTTGCTATGGCGTATGTCTTCCGAATTTCATATGTTAATTTGTTATATATGTGTCCTAAGTTCATATCTTTTATACACGCTAATGATGATTGCGAGTCACTTAAAATTAGCCAGCGAAGTGGTCCTGTTTGTCTACATATGAAGCGTAAAGCAGAAAGCATAGGAAATAGTTCTGCTGTTGTGGACGTCGTAAAGTGACAGAGCCGAAAAGCTTTTCTTTCTTGGTATTCAGGTATATAAAAAGCTGACGTAGGACTTTATTTTCGACATGACTCATGATTGTAAACGCTAATACGATCAGAATTATTTGTGTAAAGATGGGCTAAAGTAAATTGTTTTATTGCAATGACAGGCATGGGACACTTTCCAGTTAATCCCGGAATCGATGTGACAATTTCTGGAATGGCGAGTCGCCATGGGGGGATGAGTTGCGCATGCCGACCAGTATTCATGAGTAGACAGTAAACTTTTACATTGCATTATACCTGCATGGTTACGGGCAGCGGTTCTTTCCTGAACCGCTCGGCAAAGAGGATGATTAGCGTGTTGTGTCGCCAATCGAAAGAAGTGCCTACAGGTTTCTGTAAATCTAAGTGCGTGGAAGGTTGGTTGACGGGACTCCACGATGACCAAGGCGATAGGAGATTCGCGTGGTACGCCAAGACTTATAAGAAGGCTTCTCGCCATCATTCTCTGGACGGCTTCTTCTAAATTACGAGATATCCCGTATATTACTGGAGCAGAGTATGCAATTCTTTGTCCAGTCATTGCCGAATGAATTCCTTTGTGCTTTCCGCAATCTATCTTTTGGTGGCCAGTATTTGGCGCCGTAACCTTCCATGGCGTAACGAAAGCAGCTGTTTTCAGTAGTAACACTGTAAACGCAAACTAGCCGAATTGGGCGTTTTAAGGGCTTAATACTACCTTCATTTGGGACCGTACTCCCTTAGGGAGTATTAAGATCGGTGTAATAAAGTTCTGCGTCCTCAATTTTACTTCCTTGAGAAATTATGGGGATAAAAGGTGGAAGAAAGGAGGTAAACTCACGATCTGACGCCATTTTGTCAAATGGAGTTCAAGGACAGAAAACTCCTATTTCACTTTCTCGGGCATATCTTCCCTTTATTTTATCCGAAGCTGTAGTGCTTTCAGTGCTGGCGTGCATGTATGCAACTGCGCGGGCGAAAGAAGTGTTTCTGAAAGTGCTTAATAAATTCATGAACGTGCTAATCAACGATTGCTTCGTCTCGTCGACCGATGCACATTGTTGTACGGAATGCACACTACCGCTGGGCTCGGGTTCACGATGCATTTCGACCACAGAATTACTTCGATTATGTTGTTTTACCATCAAATCGAAGTTAAACTAAAAGTAGGAGCGTGTACACCCTCGATGTGGCCTATCGGCACCGCATGCACAGTCAGTATACCCTTTTGGATGACGAATTGGGCACAGGTGGTGTGCCTCAACGCACGGAATAAGATCCGGAGAAAAGAAAGAAAAAACACGACTCTCCTCAAGCGGCTGCTCTGAAAGGAACGAAGCGCCTTTGACCTTCGAACGGCGGCGATAAGAGCGGGACAACCATCGCACGCATGCGCGAACGGAGGGGAAAAAAGAAAGCAAAAAGAAAGAAACGCGAGAAGGGAGTCGCGAGAAACGCGAGAAGTTCCGAAATGACAGCGGATGTTACCACAGGCTGGCCCCAGCGGCGTGCGTGAGTGATAGCGAAGCGAAGCCGTCATGGGATAACGTCGGTTTTGTGAAGGACGCCTTTCAACTACCCTGCTATGCGTCGATCATGTGTGCACATTTCATGCCGGCAGCCTTACTGTGTTCTCGTCGCGGGACGTGAAATGTGTGGTTTGATGACAGTGCAACATGCACTGCGTGTGCAATGGTGTGGCAATGGCCAGGTGACTCAAGCGAGCAGCAGCTGATGGGCGCGCTGCGTTCGCGGCACATTCAGGAACACAAATGGTACGTAATACTTATGTTTCCTCTGTTTGCGCGACCTTGTCGCTTGGGCAGCAGTAGGTGCTGTTCTGCACATTGCGTCGCGTCAAAAGTGCAATGAAAGGCGAAAACAGAAAGGCCATTAAGCTCATATAACAACGATGTGTGATACGTGTTTCGAATTGGCTGACCGCTTGGCGTGGCCAGCCAATTCAAGCGAGTGCGCCTTAAAACTGAATGTTTGTACGACATAATTTCCTTGCTTGCGATAAAGCATGAATGAAGCAGTGCTTCCAGGGAGTATACGCTTAAGCAACAAAAAAAAGACAGCTGTTATCATGCTGTCATGTGATAACACATGCATTAAGGCCAGATTTGTTTTCGATTTATTCTGTTCTCATGCGCAGATTATGAGCAAGTAAGAATACTTTTTGACGACAATTTTGCATTGTGCACTTTGTCCTTCTCCAACACAAAAAGTTAAATTGCATATCAAGACGCACTGACATCATGAGCTTGTATACATTTAGCTAGAATGAATAAGTCATGTTAATGACACCTTATGATGGCCATATGATGTGTAAGACATGTGCTTAGTTACAGTGTGTTTGCTGAAGCACATGCATTTTATGGTATGGTCACTTCATTCGTCACATATCAGCACTAGCGCTTGCCAAGGTTACATGTGCATATTTATGGAATTTAGGAGATGTGTCACTTGTGCAAGGCTAATTTAATCACATTGATATAAGTCAGTTGAATCTTTTGAACCTCGTTGTTGAATCACCTTGTTCCTTCCCTCTGGTTATTTTGTTTTACTTTTTGTTGCCATAGTGTTTATGATCAGCACACAGTATTCTGACTGTTGAGACAATTTCTGACAAGGCAAACAGGCTGGTACTTTGTCCACGTCTTCTATTGTCGTCATTACAAGTGCACTGTTTAATTTTGCCATGAATCAATACCAAGTCGCCCAATCTTCAGTCCTAAACAGAACAACAGAACAGCTATGGTTGATGAAGAAGCTAGTGTTCCATGTGTTGTAAGTGATAATAACTGTTGGTGCGTAACATTCCAAAGCCTCGCGGGTTCGATCCCGGCCGCGGCGGTCGCATTTCGATGGAGGCGAAATGGTAGAGGCCCGTGTACTGTGCGATGTCAGTGCACGTTAAAGAACACCAGATGGTCGAAATTTCCGGAGCCCTCCACTACGGCGTCTCTCATAATCATATCGTGGTTTTGGGACGTTAAACCCCAGATATTATGTTATTATAACATTCCAAAGCCACCACACGATTATGAGAGGCGCCGTAGTGGAGGGCTTGGGAAAGATAGACCGCCTGGGGCTCTTTAACACGCACCTAAAGCTAAGTACGTGGGCCTCAAGCAGTTACACCTCCATTGAAATGCGTTTAACTCCAAGGTTAATCATACTAAAATTTGCACCCCTTTACACTAGAATGCTAACTTCACTGACAGCTAAAACTATTCAAATGATGGTACACAAGACAAAAGTACACTTCTGGTGCTGTTTCACATTTCATTACAGTTGTGTACTTTTTGCCCTCTGTACTTTAAGTGAAAAGTTCACAAGAAACTACTTAGCAGCATCTCACTATTGCATTTGTTTCGTGTTCTGTTGAAAGGTCTGCAATAGTATAGTCAAGTGCAGAGGTCGGCACTTTAAGGGAGTACTCACTCAAACTCACTCACCACATTTTTTTTCATCTTTCGCACTCACTCACGTTCACACTCAAGTCCAGTCACACTCATGAGTACGCACTCACGTTCACACTCACCTCCACTCACACTCATGAGTACTCACTCACGTTCACACTCACGTCCACTCACACTCATGAATACTCACTCATACTCAACTCAGCACGTTCAAATGAGTGTGTGTGAGTTGAGTGCACTCATGAGTGAGTGTGCCGAGCTCCATAGGTCGGCACTTTAAGGGAGTACTCACTCAAACTCACTCACCACAATTTTTTCAGCCTTCGCACTCACTCACGTTCACACTCACGTCCACTCACACTCTTGAGTACTCACTCACGTTCACACTCACGACCTCTCACACTCATGAGTTCTCACTCACGTTCACACTCACGTCCACTCACACGCATGAGTACTCACTCATACTCAACTGACCACGTTCAAATGAGTGTGAGTTAGTGTGAGTTGAGTGCACTCATGAGTGAGTGTGCCGAGCTATGGTCAAGTGTGAGTCTTAGCCAAGACATTCATATTTCTGGATATGGAAAGCTTAATGGACTTCTTTTCTATTATTTTCAGGAAGACATTTCTGGCAAAGCTGCAAGAGTTGCTCACCCACTTGTTTGTGTACAAGACACTGTATTGTGGGAACACTCCCCTGTGCCTCACTCTACACTAACGAGGACCTGACGTGTAATGCAAACCACAGAAAGATATACACACTTAGTGCGAAAAAATTACAAAAATAAAGAACCATGCACTCACAGAAGGAGTATGAACGTCACTAAAAACGCCATACACGTGTTAAATTTCAGTCGCTAGTACTGCGTTGTCCTGTTCCCTTCATTTCTATTTCTATGTGTGTTGCTGTTTTGTTTTCACTCTTTAACTATGAACTCAATTCCTTACTGCTTTACAGGCTCTATAGATTAGCTGAGTAAGTATGAGCTGAGTATGGATAAGCTGAGTAAGTATGTGCAGCCATATATGAATGCAATGTTGTCATTTTGCTGGCATGGCTGAACGCCTTTACAAATTGTGGTAAGTGGATCTACAATCAACACCACAGGTCTATTTCGGACTTTTCTGCAGAAAACAGAACTGTATGATGATGTGTGACATGTTTTGATGCCATAGGGCAAACTAATTCAATTAAAATCTACAACATGCTTCCCTGCATGGTTGCATATTTCTTAAAAGTAATGCTAGCCTTAATGTACTAGCTTAGTTGCCTTCATGTGCAGGCTGACACCAAGTTCATTGTAGATCCCATTTCTCTGGATTGTGTTTACATACTAGCACTGTGAAGTGCACATGTCAGTGTGCATTATGATGAGATTTGCCACACTACTTTGATGTTGCTTCACTGTTGTGAATTATATATAGTGCTTTGGCTGTACTGTATACGTTCTTAGTGTTTTGTGTTGGGTGTAGGTTCTGTGCAAGAAGATGGAAAAAACCGGCAGATCCCACGCACTGTGGGAATCGATGTGATGCGAAGCAGCCAGCAAGGAGCTAATCATGCTGTACATAATATGCATGTCATTATTTACATGTTAGGACCTGTCATTTGTGTTCGTCATACAGTCACGTCACGCAATACAAATTTTGGTGTATATCAAGCTAGCGAACGGACGCAAGCGCACCATGAGCGTGGCATGTAAATGGCATTGTAGATGACATGCATGCCATGATTTTCATGTTACAACCTGCCACTTATGTTCGCTTAATTTTTTACCTCGAATCGCAACGAGACGCGAGACCAATCTGCCTCCGTTTCGCATGCGTTCGTATTCTCGCGCTCTGCGCATCGTGCAGACGCCATCCACGTTCCAGCGTTTACATTGACGGACACCCTGTCAATTCCAAAGTGTGTTCCTCGAACGCCTGCGCCCACTGAGACGGGGTCGGTCAGAATGGAACGTGATGCGCGTTTCCCTCCTTGCATGATTAGAGACGCTGGTCACAGCGACGCTACGCAAGCAAAGCGCGAGCGCTGTAAAGTCCAACGCGACCAGCGTCCGTCTGCGCGCCCCGGCGCCCAACTGGCACTTTGCCAGGGCACGGCTGGAGGGACGGACGGACGGGCGGACGTCGGACGTGAACATGAGACATTAAAGGCTTTCACCTTAAAATTTGTATGTCAAGCTGGCGAAACGGCCACAAGGGTGTCATGAGCGTGGCATGCAAGTCATGTTGCACATGACATGTCATGATTTGCATAGTGCCACTTGTCATTTATCCTCGTCATACAATCACGTCACTGAACAGCAAATTTGGTGTATATCAAGCTAGCGAAACGGCCACGGGAGTACCATGAATGTGGCAAGAAAGTCATGTTGCACATGACATGTCATGACTTCCGTATTACCACTTGGCATTTATGTTCGTCATACAGTAACGTCACGCCATACCAAATTTGGTGTATATCAAGCTAGCGAAACGGCCGTCAGCGCGCCATGAGCGTGGCATGTAAATCATGTTGTATATGACATGCAGGTCATGATTTTCATATTACCACCTGTCATTTATGCTCGTCGTACAGTCACGTCCCTCAATACCAAACTTGGTGTATTTCAAGCTAGCGAAACGGCCACGAGAGTGTCATGAGCGTGGCATGCAAGTCATGTTGCACATGACATGTCATGATTTTCATATTACCACTTGGCATTTATGTTCGTCATACAGTCACGTCACGAAATACCAAATTTGGTGTATATCAAGCAAGCGAAACGGCCGTCAGCGCGCCATGAGCGTGGAATGTAAATCATGTTGTACATGACATGCACGTCATTATCTGCATATTACCACCTGTCATTTATGTTCGTCATACAGTCACGTCACTCAATCCCAAATTTAATGTATATCAAGCTAACGAAACGGCCGCGTGCCGGCCATGAGCGTGGCATGTAAATCATACTTTTCATGACTAGTTAGTCATGATTTTCATGATATGACCAGCCATTTATGTTCGTCATACAGTCATGTTATGGCATACCAAATTTGGTATAAATCCCATTCACGATACGGCCAGGAGAGCACAAAGTCGTAGGCGGCTAGATAGATAGATAGATAGATAGATACGCTCAAAGTCGCCGAAGTTCGCTAAGAAATGCTTCGCATTTAATATACATATGCTTACACTGACATGAGAACTGCTACTGTTTTGGTTCCAATAAAATATTGCGAACACTGTTTTTCTTATCATTCTTATCACAGCTGTTTCGTTGAAGAAGACGGCAATACTACATTTTTTTTATTCTTGCTACATCATCTATGCAAGAGGAGTGCCACATACACATGGACTTTCACAAGGGCGAAGTGCATGTGCATTAACTTTTTTATTTAACGGGAGACCTACTGCTAATTTGTGGTGGTTGTACTTGACATTGGGGCATGCTTATGCATTCGCTTTAATGCATTTGTGTGATGTTTAACAATAAAGGTTAATTAGTAAGATTGGAGGTAGTCTCCGACTGTGAAAGCAACTAAATACTGAATTTGAGTTAGAGAATCACTGTGTGCCCCGCGAAAGTGCGAGTTGCGAATAAGTGCTAATTGTGGATGTAGATTATCGTTCAGCTACTCTGAAGGCGCTGATGCGCCTGCGTTTGGCTCGCGAGAGTACGCGCGCAATAAATGCACTTATTGTAGGCGCGTTACATTGTCCTTGTAACTCGGGCATCTGCATAGGCGTGCACACGGGGAGGAGGCGGGGGGGGGGGGGGGGGGGTCTGCCCCGTGCATTGACTTAATAGGGAGGGTGGGCGCAGCGACGAGCCTTCGTCCCCTCTCCCCCTTCCCCCTGAAGAGGCAGAGGCACCCTGAGCACGCTTGTGGGCATCTGCGTGAGTAACCTTTATATGCTATGGGAGTCGTAGCGGTGAGCGCGCCGGTGGTTGACGAGAACGATGGACACAGGCACGCTCGCGCTTAGGGGCCGCTGACAGTCAGTCGCGGCAGAGTTTTGAAATGATAAAGATGTGTTGCTCAGTGTTTCGTCCTCGTGTCTGAGGGCTTCCGTGCGGCGGGAGGCACAGACCCCATCAATGGAAACACAGGCGGTCTCGTACAGCTCAGAACACGCCGCTGCCATGGGACGCGTGCAGCTCGCGGCAGAAACAACGAAGATAGCTTCACATCATACGCCCATGGAATGCACATATGTTCGGCCATCTGAGGATACCTTTTGTCACGCTGGTATCCACGAATTTTGGGCGAGTGAAACAATGTCGAAGTACTCAAGAGGGCACACGTTTACAATTTTTCCAGCGGCACGACACGACGAACCGAATAGTTCGAAGCTGAAGGTGTTTACCTTGGCCTTCTTGACCCCCCTGAGTTTATGTACTGGCCTTGCGAAAGCGCTAACACATGCTGATGCTACGAGAACAAAAGTTTGAGGTGTCGCCGACGGGTTAGTAGCTGCTTTGTAGATATATACCCCCGTGAAAAACTACGCAACATAGTGGTGTCGCTGTGGTGTAATGGATATGATGTTTGCTTTCAGTGCGTGTGGTCGCGAGTTCGATTCCTGTGTCGTGCGTGCTTGTATGCATATGTCATGTTTGTGCATGAATACATCAATGTCCATTTTCTAATATGGCCTTGCGATGAATAGTTGCAAGAAATGTCTCTAAAACGCTAGTACAGTGCCTGAAATACCTTTTTTTTCTCGCCCTCTCTCGGGCTGCGTATAAAGGGGCGTTTTAAAAGCTCTCAAAAGAAGCAGAAACACTTCCAATGAACTCCGTTCAAGCCCCCCGAAATGAGTTAAATAAAAACACCCAAGTTACCTCCTAAATTCCCTCCTTTGACTCCGTTTACTTTGTAAACAAACCTTGTTAAGCCTTCTGCACCGCAAATCGACTGTGTATCTCGAAAACGGAGCTGTTTTATCGGCAGTATACGCTTAGCGAAGCCTCATTACTCAAATCTAAATCAAATACCAGCATTATTTGGGAATGAATGAGTTTAATAATGCAGGCCGATGGCTAGAAAGATTCGAAGTGGACGGCTGTCGCTTCAACAGGCACCGCCATCTTGCCCTGCGTACCCCCCATAAAACCTCCTTTGGTAGGGGGGTTTTGCGTAGTACCTTTCGGATGCAAGTTAAGAGCCGGGCCCAAAACTCCCAAAAAGGCTCAAACCCGTTTGCTGTGCAGCTTCTTCAGGTTCCCTCCCTGCTTTTGATACAGGTACAATAATCAGTATTATTATTTGATGAACCCCAGAAGATACACGCCTTGTTGTTTATCATCGAGTATTCGCATACAGCTGCTGCTGTCGGTGGCTGAGATGGCGACGCACTTTTCACTCTATACTTGTATTGCTTTGGCTTTGCTCACGGGTTTCTACTTCTACTCGAAAGTACTCAAGTGAACATTGCAAGACCTCGTCTATGCACATGTCGCAGATGCTATCAGGGGCGTCGTTGGAAGTTCATGTAGCACTGGCTAGATCTCGGTGGTATCTAAGAACGATGGCTGCCGGTGAAGTCCTGACCAATATGTCGGTCATTGCGTTGGCGTAAGTAGCCGAACTTTTGTTGAAGCCTTTCAATCCGCGTATCTGGTATTGAACGAAATCGTGCCAAGTCCTTAAGCCTTGGACGTCAATGGTGCGCTTGACTTTCGGCAGCTCTTGCAAGCATCGCAGGTGCTCCTGAAGTATGAGAAGCCTGTCCCCGAAGCGACTTTTGAGGATATCGATGGCATCATCATTAACACTCTTCAGTCTCCTGAATTCCTTCAATTGCTTTTGCGATTGCACCACTCAGTGCTTTTCTTAAGTAATGAAGGTTCTCTCCCTCTGTGAGCCCCTCGTTCTGGTGAACTGATGCCTTAAATTGTTCGCAGAATGCAGGCCACTTACAAATTTCTCCAGCGAATGTTAGCAACTAAAGCGTTGGGAGCCTTACGCATCGTTGGGCACGACTCTGGTCACGTTGCTGAACAATGGGTCAGTGGCGCTGTGGCGGACGAAGACTGTTTAAAGGGACCGACAACTGGCCAGAACGTGTGATTAGATCCTAGTAGAAATGACAAGACCATGAAATATAGTCACAGATTCCAGCATTCTTTTTGCGTTGTTAGTAGGATTTATATTTTTAAATCGTGCTTAAAAGTGACAAAAACCGCCATGTCGCGCAGCCTAGCGGAAGAGCCTTGAAGCTGGATTCTGGAATATGGAGTCGATCACTTTACTGTACGCCGCCTCGTAGGCTGATGCTGTCATGGGCGCCAGTCCTCAAAATTAAAATATGTATATTATCCATCCCCGCTCAATTGCGTGCTGCTTACGACATAAAAGGAGTTGCACGGTGAGAAGCGGCGCTGCTGTCGCCGCCGCCAGTGGACCAAGTCGAGCCGCGGCGCATGCGCGCGCAGTGCCCGCATGCGCAGTAAACAAGCGCGCTCGAACACGAACGGTTCTCGCGCTCACTGTTTGCAGCATGTGAGTATACGACTGCATATTCGCTGCAGATAGAAACATTTTGATTGCAAATGTTTCGCGGCGTTTTCCACTTTACCATTCCGTGATTAGACTCACCGACCGGTAAGCTTTCCGTTGCGCTAAAAAAAGTAGGCACCATAAAAATTGGTTGTCGGTTCCTTTAAGTCACAGTAGTGCCTGTCTAGCCTTTAACTTTTCAGGCGTTCCTCTCGCAGCACCTTGGTATCTCACGTCCACCTCATGTCCGCAGTGAGCTCTTGTTTGGTAATGTGCTCCTCTATGAACTCGGTCAACGTGTGTGATTCCGCATTGTTCGCTTCCAGTCGTTCGGTCAGTGACGCTATATTACCATTGTTGTCGCGTTCTAAACGCTCTTAGCTTCACTGGTGAGGTCCTTATTCCTTTGTTGACGCGACATGCGTTTTTCTTTGACACAGTTCATTGTCTCTTTCATGGTTGCGATTTCCGTCACTCAACTCGACATTCGTAGAACGGAGGCGCCTTTCACTTATGTTGATGGTCATGCTCGAAATTGCAGTCCGATTTTGACTTTCCGTTGCAAAGTGGAATGTGTCGGCATCTCTCACCGGCAGGCGTTTGGCAACGTCGTCCGCTTGCTTTCCGAGAGGCTGTCTTCCAGTAGGGAGGTCCCTGGTGCGTAGAACTGACAATGGGTCTTCGGCACCACTTGTAGAATGAACCACAACAGCTGAGAGAGTTAATGAATATATTTACATGAAAAGCACACTATAGCACTGCCGTAGTGTTCATGGCAAACGCGTGCCGCTGATGTTCGTTTTTTTTTCGGCATGTCTTCTCAAGCTCGCTCTTTTGCACAATAGAAAAAATCTTCAAGCCTGCCGGAGGAAGGATAGTTGCTTTCGCAAAGAAAATTCACCGAATGATAAGGACAGGCTAAGGCGCATGTGACATGCATTGTTAAATCATGACACTCGCTTTACGGCTGTTAAAAAAGGGAAAAGTGCACAGTCATAAGAACCTTCGAGCGCGAACCATGACAAGTACAAAGAGGGAGGGAACGACACTAGGGCTACTATCAACTGAAAGCTTTATTGGGCAAGATCAATAATGAATACCCGCACCACGTCACCGTGTATATGTACCAACTAGCTCGTCTTTCGGTCTTACTTTAGTGTGCAGTCGTTGCACATTTCCAGATAAAAATAGGGGGCTGAAAGTTTCCGGTTAACAAAAATACACCAGAAGTCATTGGAAACCATGCAGCATGCGATGAGGCGGCAAATCGTGGGCGCAACATTGAGATATAGAAAGAGGGCCGAGTACCTCAGAAAAGAAACAAGGGAAGCATATACCCTGTTTGACACGTAGAGAACAAACGAACCTAAGCCGGCCACGAAACGCGTAGGGTAGATGATTTAGAACTGCGCAAGTGATACGAACGGATGGGAAGCGCAGCCAAGCAGTCGCGGATGGCAGATAGTTTCGTGGGGTGGTGAAATGAAGGAACCTGCAGGCACCGGATATTCAGCTCACACAAGGCTAAACATTTCCAAGCAGCGTTTAGGCTGTCGGGGAATTTTGCATTTTTAGAAGTCTGCAAGCGAATGTAGCGTATACACCGAGCCGGCGCAAATAGTGATCATTTTGCACCAACGAGTAAGCATGACCTGTTGGCAGAACTTATTGAGCCAGATTATTCACCTTTATTAGCCAAAACATCAATCCCCAAGCTGAACTTTCGTACGAGTGTGTACTGCTTTACTATTGAACTGAATTCTTACAGGTACGCGACAGTCATAAAAACAGCGACTTTTGCAAAATTTTTATATATAAACGGCCACTCATTTCACCTTTTTCGCTCACATTTTGAAGCAAGCATTTTCTAAAAAGGCCGAAACATCTGACTGACACCTCTTCGTGCGAATTAATTCTTGGCACATGTCTGCTTCGGCAGAACACAATTTCATGATCACTTAAATAAGAGAATTCCTAGCAGACAGTGTGGCTAAAAATTTCTCCGAACCGAAACCTCATGGATCAATGTATGTTGGGAAAAGGACATTTGTGCACGCTTTTATAAGAAAAAAAAAACAGAGAAAAACGTCAGCTTAGTAGAAAGCGAGCACTTTTATCGCTGCAGTTGCTTGTAATGTAACGTTCAAAAATAATGGATGCGAACTTTTCAGCCGCAATTGCCCCGGAAGTTTTCCACCGAAATTGATCCGACCAAAGTATGAGTTTCGTCCCAGATACCTTTTTCGATAACGCCATTAGTGCAGAAGTCTCACTAAACGCAAACAACTACTTTCTACGACCACATTTCTACGTATTACCTTTCTGCTCTGTTTCTTTAGTCTTTGTTTTTGAGATTCCCAATCAATAGGAAAAGTACACGGAAAGGGTTACTTTGCGAAGAAAGACGGAACCTTTCTGAAAGCTCCGCAATAACTAAAAACGGCCGAGCTGGCCCAGGAAAACGAAAAAAAGCGGACGGGTATCGAATGGCTCCCCTTCTAACAATCTTTTAAAGTTTATACCTATGAAGTAGTGGCGTAGCCAGAGGGTGGCACACCGGGCACGTGCCCCCCCCCCCCCCCCCCCCGAAATTTTTTTTTTCGCCATGGCATACAGAGCGAAAAATGACCATTTCAATAAGGTGCCACCCCCGAAATCAAGGAGGTGCCCCCCCCCCCCCCGAAAAAAATTTCTAGCTACGCCCCTGCTATGGAAGGCTCTTTCTACGACTTTACACTTATTGTGCTTAGTTTGTTCTTTCGCTTAGTGCAAGAGAGAGCTAATACTACGCAAGAAATACTTCCTCTGGAACCGTTCTCCCGTGAACATTGCCTTTTGCGAGTTATGGCCAAGTATTGAATGACCCTAGTATGACTTTGACAAAGTTAGACCCTGCAAGAAATGACTGCTCGTGGAAGCGTTGCTAACATTTTACAAATATAGAAGGAATTGCAGAAGGAATTGTTATTTTAAATGCATAGGCATTCCCATGCCGGCTCAATGATGAAACTGCATTTCCGTCCGTCTGTCCACCTGTCGAGTGACAAGAAAGTTGCCATAAATAAATGAATAAATAAATAAATAAATAGGACAGAACAAATCTTTTTGTGTGGCTGGGTTTGTACACGAACCACCCCACTCCAAGGGCTGGTGTCTTAACTACTGGGCAGTTCATATTTAACATAGATTGACAGCGTTTTTTGTTACTGCACTGCCGATTCTGCTCTAACCAAACTGTTCGCACTTTGTCGACGAATGTTGATACTATTTCCTCATACCTCTGACTCTCTTTAATCACGAGACAATAACGTACTAACCGTTGTAATCCACACGGAGGATCAGCGCCGCTTACAACAACCCAGGAGTAGCCATGCCATGACAGTATTATGTTCCTTGACATTAGATATTTGTAGTGTCGAATGGGTTTACTGTAACTGTGAACCTCCTGTCAAGAAGCCGCTGCTCCTGTGCGAATACGCTCATTCAAAACAAGCTAAAGGGGGCGTTGCAAAATAATGCTGCCTGAATGCATTGCACAATTCATGTCGGAAACTAGTGGGCGTTAGCTTTATCCAACTAAAAATCTCGCTGTTGGCCTCTGTTGAATTCCACTCATTGACTAGTCACATTCACTTAACGCATCCTACCAAACAAGGCGTCTGAACAGCCGTTTTTCTTGCTGGCTTCCATCGGGACAGAAGTCCGTGATGATTCCGCACATGCACGACTTGACACATCAGCTACAAATTTAGGGCAAACTATGAATGTTAAAGTTGCTTCTTCCGCTGCTGGCAAGCATAAAAAACAAGCGTTAGAGAACAGTGTTGAAACGCGAGAGACAAGTATCGAGGGTTTCACCCATGAGGAGCTCCAGTATGTAGAAATATACAAAATAAAATAAAAAAAATATTCCGTTTGTTGTTGCCAGTTTTGGCTTAAGTGTACGTATATGTGTAAAATGAAGTGGTGTACCAGTCTATAAAACGTGCATTACTGCCATAAGAAGCAGCTGCAGTCGCCAGACGCATGAAATAACCTAGACTGAAATTATTGATGGTATAGGAGAAAACCGCATGTCCAATTCATTGGTTGCCGTATCTCCGAAAGAACGGCAACACTTGCGTGGTCACTGATAACTTTTCTGGCTGCGCTCACGTGTGGCACAGCCATGACTTGTCCTATATGTTTCGCCTTGCGGTTCGCAATGAAGTGTTGAAATTGGCACACGGATCTAAACTTCTTCAATGCCCTCGTATGGTTGTTTGACTAAATGATTTCATGATGATATGCTATCACGCCCAAGCACCATTTCAGTTAAAGGGGCTCTGCAACACTTTTTTCAAGTAGCCATGGAATGGATTCACTAAAGGAGCTTATGGCCTCACGAATTCACCGCCGCAGACTTTTTTAGAATCCGTCCAGTACGAGAGGAGTTACAAAGATTTGTCGCACGGTGCAATTGCATTATCTCTTCTCTCGTCGCGACGAATGCGCTGGAATCTAAGCAGGAAGGATGGCACGGGGGCAGAAAATACGTAACGCATGCCTCGTGACCTTGAGCACTTGTTCTCTTCTTTTTCCTTCGAATGCGCGGCTTTTCAGTGCGATCGCGCGCGCTTGCGTTAAGCCCGCGTGGACAAGTCTCGGCCTCCCGCGGCGGCCCCAGCAACGACCGAGCGCGCCATGCTCAAATCAGCCAATGACTGATACTTCGTCTGGGACGTAGTGATCTTTGACCCTGTAATGCCATTTGCCGATAGAAGAGAAAGCGATTTTCAGCTGACTTTGAGAACTTATTGTAAATTCCAGGCCGCGTGCTGCTCTATAATATTTGGCTTTGTTGTTCACGGGAGCCTAGACTACTGATCCGCAGCGTTTTCTAACCATGCTCAAAAAGTGTTGCAGGGCCCCTTTAAACAGGATAATTTCAAAATATAAATGCACGGATGTGTGGCACTTAGTGTAAAAGCTTGGGCGTGTTGGCGAAACGTTGAGAGAAAGTTAGTGTAAAAGAAGACGGGGACTCTGTTAAACATTCGTATTCTATTACTCAGTCGGATATTGCGTATTCGGATGCGGAAGTTATCTTTATCATCTAAAATGGTGCTTGGGCGTGTTGGAACTCAATGATGATATGATATCACCGCACAATCATGCGCGAACATTGAAGAATACATACAGGGGCTAATTTGTCTGTGCGTCGCCCTTCTTCATTCCCGTCTTCTTTCGCGCTGGGTTCATTCCAACTATACGGGACATTAGTTGGTAATGACTCGTGTTTTGTGATATTAAGGCGAAAGCCTTTATTGTCTCATGCTCACGCCCGTCCGTCCGTCCGTCCATTCATCCACCCGTGTCCGTCCGTCCGTTCGTGTCTGTTCATTCGTCCGTCCGTCCCTTTCTGCGCGTCCGTCCGTCCATCCGTGTCCGTCCGTCCGTGTGTCCAACCATCCGTCCGTCCGTCCACGTCTGTCCGTCCATCCGTGTGTCCCTCCGTCCGTCCCTCTATCCGTCCGTCCGTGTCCGTCCATCCGTCCTTGTATCCGTCCGTCCGTGTCCGTCCGTCCGTCCGTTTGACAAAACAAAAAGACATGGCATAGTCAGTCGAATTGCCACAAGCTTTCGCCGAACACACTTTGGAATGTACAGTGTCCTTCAATTTTTAGTTTACCTTGGATTGAAATGCAACCCGATGTGATAAGTTCTACTTAGAGCTCTTGAAAATATCCCTTGATTGACCTAAAAAAAATTACTTGGATTGCTGTGACACTGAGTAAAAAAGCAATCACTGACGATTACGATACTGGGTAACGCGTATTCGGAGCGACACTGTTTAGGTGTTTTGATTTTGCGATAAGCTGAGACGAACAGTTTGAGAGACTTGTGTCTATGTACAGTTACGTACCACTTTTTATTTTACACTACTCTCTCTGTAGACAACACACGTCTGCCAGTGTTTTATTGTAATGAATGACGCTTTGTGGCCCGACAAGTGAGACGATATATGTTAGGCTTGCTGCACCAATGCCTGGTTCTCAAAGACGAGGTCTATACAAGTGTTTCGCGAGGTCGTCCCTTCAGTGGGATGAGGTGCGATAGAGAGGACGGGATGTTCTCGCGCATAAGTGGTAGGAAGGTCTTGTTTGTTTTTATTTCTATATTAAAGTCACCCACAACAAACATTAAAGTGGGTCAATTTGCGGTTAATGCGAGGCGAAGAAAGTGCGTCACGTCTCTGGCAAGGGCAGTGGCCGAGAACTACCCAGCCAGTACCAGCAAGCCGTTGTCGTACATTGCGGCACACACTTCATCAATTTCATCTGTGGTACCAAATATTCCGATGGCAACTGCAGACATACCCGTACGCAAGTAGATAGCAACTCCCGCCGCTTTGTTGAGCGCCACAACAGTACTGGTAGTCTATGACTTTGATGGGTTGTTTGGCGTATATACATGTTTCAGGGCGGCAAAGTACAGAGGCATGCTGAAGTATAGGATCGGGATGTATGTCCTTGGCATGTACGGCAAGGAAGCGAACATTGAACATGGTGACCGATAAGAAGGGTGGCTGCTCAATCATGGCGTAGGACTCAGCATGGACGGTTTCAAATTTGTGAGGCTGCCACTGACGAAACTCATCCGCTAGCATTCTGTCCAGATTGGGTTTCCTGTGGTAGAATGTGAAGTCGTCTACATTGGTGAGATAAAGGCTTTTGATGTTTATAGCGCGACTCAGTGTTATGTATACCATTCTTTTAGGGGCGAAGCTCCTTAGGACATAGGCTAGTCCCTTGCCGTTGTCGTAGCCACCTCCAGTTCTCAGAATGATCACGAGATGGCGCTGCGGTGCCGCAGTACGTGAATTGATCAATAGATGGTGCGGAGGCGCTCGCTGCGTTGCAGATGCGTGCTCTAGTGTGATAGGAGAGCGTTAGAATCTGATTGGATGGACGTGCATTGCTCTCGTTTAATCGGTTACCGCTAGAGGCGCATCGCAGCTCGAATCTCGTTGGATGGGAGATCGTTCGAGATCGTTCTATGCGCGTTAGTGTGACGGGAGACCGCTTTACCGACCCCTCACTTTACCGACCATAAAGCAGTTATAATGAAGGGTGAACGAAAGCCACGTCTAACTACCATTTATGAAAAATAAAATCATTTCGTTGTATATATACAGTGTTTGTCACGTATTTGATGATGCACTGGGTAAAATTCACGGAAGATTCACGGTTTACCGAAGAACCTCTGGAGCTTCGCCCACTCATCATCATTCACCCGTGGATATGCTGTGAATTTTTCTTTGCTTGCCCAATTCCTGTGGCGCGTACTCGTTAGCGCGGGTACGCCACTGATGTTTGACACTCACATCTGCTGTACACGGCAGTGGGGCTTGTCCAATTCCTGTGGCACACATTCGTTCGCGTGGTTACGACACCGATGGCGCCGCCACTTAACGCGAAAATTAGCAGCTAAGAGTTCAGCTCTAAAAAAACGCTAAGTTCACATGACACCGATGTACTTGTCTGTGTCAATGAGAGTGTTAAAATAAACGCATGTACTTGAAAGTGTGGAAGGGATAAAGTACTCGTGATATAATGGAAACAGATAACTGACAATAAAATTAACAAAGCTTCTTACTGCAACATAATGTGCTCCTCATGACAACATTTAGGCGGAATGTAGGCAATTTCTCCAAGAGTGGATTGCCTGCAAGCAGGTTCAATCGACCGAATGACTTTCAAGTGGCAGATTGAACTGCGCTTCAAGTCTTGCGCCCACTTCGGAGGCAATATAGAATACGTGATACATGGGCAGATTTTAGCGCAGTTGCGCAAATCAGTCCCTGTGCAGTGGAACCGAAACAAGCCGAAAATTGATGGCTGTCGTTCTGCTTAACGATCTGGGGAGCGGGCGTTGCCCCATTCCCACTTTTCTTCTCGCGCTCTCTTGACAATCCGCCCGTTCCACTAGATTGGAACCGAAAGGCTGTGCTTCTCTTGATTCCAGTACGGACTTCTCATTCAGACCTGTTGCTGACGACAGACGCGATGTCTAGAGCTGTAGGCAGGTGGTATTGTTTGTATCGACGATCTATATGGTTGTTCGTCGTTCATATATTAATGCGAAAGCCTTTAATGTCTCATGCTAACGTCCGTCCTTCCGTCCATCAAAATGACATGTAACCACTTTTATGGGACAACTCTGGCTCCGTATCATGCTTTAGGCCTTTCGTCTGTTTCATGCTACGGATCGCAAGCTTCTTCATATATGTGGTGTAGTACGTTGTCATTTCTCGGTTGAATGGATACAGCTGGTACGGCGCCTTGCTCATAATTATCAGGCATATCAGGCAATTTCAAACTCTCCTCATGGAACTAACATGGGCACGTTTCGACGAGTTAATCATCATAGCGGTCTTCAACATTTGCTTTATTGGCCCTGGCATGATCACACAGGTGCACAACGGAACTATACCGTATTTAACGGCCACCCAACTACGGCGTAAAGGCACACAGAAGACATACAGGGTACACGTCACATCCATGTGCGAATGCCACAACGAGAATAAGTGCTGCTAACACGCCCGAAGCGCTACATGAACTTTGATTAAAGAAAAGGTGACCTTGACAAATGGATCATTGATACAAATCAAGATTTGTCTAACACGGGTACGAACGGAGACCAACAAGGATATTAGATCTGGAGGATATTTTATAAGAATCAACCAAATGAATTGTCGATATCAGCGCGTGGTCAGAGTCTAGAGCACCAGAGCCGGCAGCCTGGCGGCAACCACCTCGTCGACCTCTCGCACTCTTCAGAATAATTGTGGGTTGATACGTTGAAAAGTGCGTACACAGCACTTAGTGGACTATCCGAGTATATCCCATTAGGCTGCGTTGAAAGCCGATGCTCTATTTACTGATTATCGAATTTTTATTCCGACGCAATACGGAAACATTCGCTGGCCAGCGAATATTGAGGACATATTGAATATATTGAGAAAAATATTTAACTGATAGTTATAGCTTACCGAACCACTTGAAAAACACAGTTCTAGAGTTCTTGTTTGCTTTTTGAACTCTTGCTGTGTGTGCAGCCTGCTGAGATAACACAAGGCCTCAGTATAAGATTGGGCATTACGATGAGTTAAAGATGAGTATCATGACGATGAATTGGACAAGTCTTGGCGACGCTTAATACAACTTGAATGTTGGTAGATGTGGTTTTCCAACTTCTTCTATATGTTTTGACTGCTGTCCAAATAAGCAGGGCATAGAAACACAAAAACAAATCATGCAGTATAGTAAGACTGCATGATTGTTGTTTGGGTTTAACATCACAAAACCGCGATTTAATTATAACGGCGGCCGTAGATGAGGGCTCCGGAAATTTCGACCACATGAGGTTCTTTAACGTGCGCCTAAATCTAGGTACATTGGGCTCAAGGATTTTCGAGCATCATGACTGAACAAATCATGCAAGATTTGCTGTTTATACGTATGCTAATATGCAGAACAGGAAAGGGAAAAATCAGAGAGCAAACTGAAATTATCGTGTAATGAATTTATTCAAGCAAAACGTTATCATCTCTTGTGATGGTTTCCTTGTTCCTGACGTTGTGTCATTTAATAAATTTAACACGCACGCTATTCGGCAGATTTTTTGTTTTATACCTTCCTAGTCTGCACTGCAACTACTTTGAAAAACACAGAGCAGAAAAGCATAATAGAAGCATTCTTACTGGGCTAACACCATGACACGGAAAGCAAGAACTGAGAAAACAACAAAAGAAACTCTGCCCTTTATCTTGGCATGTTCTTCCAGGAGACGTGTAAGCGGTATGAAGGGCTCCAGCATTTCGAAACTTCAAACAAAATGAAACAAAAAAGACGTACACAAGCGCAGCAGCTTAGCATTCTCCTACGAATAACTTGCGCATGCAAGGAGGTACTACAGCGCTCTCACTTAACACGCCAGGGTGGCCGACTTCAGTCACTATAGGGAAGCGAAGAATATGTAAGAGCATTCCACACATACCAGACACCGGAGCATCGTCGCCCGTCTAATCGCTACACGTCGCGTTTTCCCATGCTCTAGCTCATCCATTCTTACGGTTTTCTGTTAGATACCTTATGTGTTGAAGTCATGTGAAGCAAATCTCACTTGTAAAGTTTCATTGATTGGAAATTCTTTTTTTAGTGCTAAGCAATATCAGGTGCCACTCTGAATGCGCTTACTTTCACTCTTTCTAATATTACTTGAACAGACAGCTAGGCTATGCTTACGGCACTTTACTGTAAACTCTAGAAAGCATCTTTTTAAAGTATCTATGACATTCACGAAAGACGGCTCACTTTGCCGGTTCGTCTCGAAACTACTTCTAGCAATATCGACATTCACTGCTTCAGTAGTCCCTCAAAACAACTCGCTTGAAACTTAAGAAAAGGGTGATATTTCCGAAGTTTTTTCTGCTTTTTTTTTTCATCTGATCTATCTGTTTTTTCACTTGAAACTTCTTTGCTTCTACGCCTCTGGATTTTTTTTTCTCTTTCTTCCATAATACATTACTACGAATCAGTGTCAGTTGCAACAGTGAAAAGCTTCGGTGCCATCAAAAAGAAGCCAATACCACATAATAACTCGGAGCCGAGAAATCGTTGCTTCCGAGACGAAGTTGCCCCGCTTTAGCTCACCGCCACTTCTTTCCAACCAGCCTGCCCGTGAACCATTTCATTCGTGACCAGCGTTCGCCCCTCTAGTAAGGAAACAACAGAACGTATATCAGTGCGTTGGCCGCTGAGCATCGACATTCGGCGAAGCTGCTCGGTCAGGTTTCTCTCGCTATGCTCGTCCGATGATAGGAGCTGTTGAGTGCGTCGAGGCTCAGAGAAGGTGGTGCGCCGTAGGAACTACCGTTTTAGGGGCTGAATGCGTCATCGGGTGGTGTAGCTTGCAAAACGTCGAGGATCAAATCTGTGGTGGCCAGGCCGAGAGCACTCACGACATGGTCATACCTGTCCGGTTGCGATGTAATAATAATAATAATAATAATAATAATAATAATAATAATAATAATAATAATAATAATAATAATAATAATTATAATAATAATAAAATAATAATACTACTACTACTGATAATAATAATAATAAGTGGGGTATTACATCCCAAAACCACGATATGAGTATGGGGGGATGCCGTGGCGGAAGGCTCTGGAAATTTTGACCATGTGGTGTTTAACGGGCACTGACATCACACAGTACACGGCCATCTAACATATCGCCTCCATCGAAATAAGACCACCACGGCCGGCATAGAACCCCCGACCTTCGTGTCCGCAGCCGAGCACCCTAGCCACTGATTCACAGGGGTGGACCATTTGCGATGTGATGCGGTGACGGAGGAACTTCGCCTCGATGTGGATTAACCAGATCTGACAGTCTGCGGGCCAGAACTCGGAAAGCTTGAGTGTGGTAACGAAGCGCGTCAATTTTTTTGGAGATTTTGGTTCTATGGCGTCAAAGAGAAGCTTCGAGACGTGTGAAGTTGTGATGTGGGATGACGGCCGGGTCACCATCTTGTGGGAATGGAAGACCAAAAACAAACAAACATTTATTAGCGCGGTGACTGATGTCACGGTGATGATCTCCGAGCTTGCCGTTTATTCGTCTTTCACTGCGGACGCAAAGCACACTACCCACTACACTGTTAGTGCTGACTCCTATGCAATTCAATATATTGAACCCATATTGGATACCACTTTCGTTTTTAAGTGTTGTAAAATCCCATTTATTTCACCTTCATACCGAGTCCGAAGACAACTTTGGACAACGCAGGAAACGTCGCGCTTCAACGAGAAAGAAAAAAAATATTTTTATCTATTTTTACTGCGAGGGCTGTACCACGAAAAATGACATTCTGCGAAGCGAGGACATGTGCGGCCGGATTTTTCCAGCGACGGTATTCGCATCTTTTCTGTAGCATCTAAAAATGCTCTGCTCAACGCGTGGAGATTTTTCGGCTTGTGCTTCTTGCGACTTCATTCATCAAGTGCCTGCGCCTTTTCACTTTGCGAGGCAGCCCAATATGCACAAGTGGGCATCAAATGGCGAGAGAAAACTGTCCGACAGTGTACGAGGCTTTTTAGAAAAAGCTTTCAGATGGAGGAAGGCTATGCCATGCGTATAGTTGTTGCGAACATAAGCAGATACACAAAGAAAGACGAGGACACCTAAGCCAGGAGTCTGCCATTTCGCATTGAACGTATTGTGTTTTTCGAGTGGAATTTGTGTGGACTTCTTATTGTATGTTCTTGTCGTAGACTTCTTGTCGTACAGTTGCTAGTCCCTATAATGCTCCTTGTCGTAGTACTTTCGCTAGTTGGTTACTCGAGCGAGAACACTTAATCGGCGAAGTTAGGTGGTGGTCACGAAAAGAAAAAAAAACAGGATAATGCGATTCGTTATCGGTCTCCACGAGGCTACCTCGATAATGTGATCATCACTGGAACACCCAATTCATCCACAATATTTTGTATATTTGTGCCACCTTCGCCAAACTAACGTAATGTCTGAATAAAGATGGGATCCAACATTCGAAACATCTAATTAGACTCCAATAGTCCCGCGTCTTTTATGCGCCTCAAGATGGATATATTTGTATCCGAAGTCGTTGTTTCAAATGCGCAGGGAATGAAAACATTCACAGCAAATTCACTGCACATAAGGCAATGTTAGTAAGCACCATTCCTCATTATTCTCCTACAAGGACACCGATTTTCTTCGCAAGAGCGTGTTTTTCAGCAACCGCGGGAAATATTACTCCTGCAGAAGTTATTTCCTAAACATATCCGTACGCGGTTAGTTACAAGAGAAGGGATGAGTGGCAAAATGACGGAAGGGAATTTTGAGTCCTCCTTCATTACATTGATGCAACATTAATGAAATAGAGCACAACCAAGGAACCTATAGGGGACGTGAATTGCAGTGTTTTAAGTGCGTTGTTGAAATTTCGATAAACATGTGAAGAAAGTAAAGTAGAAGAATTCGCTTCCTTCGCTATTAATAAAAGAAGGAATAAAATTTCTAGGGCTTGTTTCTTTCTTTCACACAACGTTGACGAAAACGAGTAGATAATAAGCCAGGGAAAGTATAGGGGACGTCCATTGGTTTTCATTTCAGGATCTACGCGTCTGCTGCTGTAACTCTACCCCAGAAAACAGCACCCCATTGCCAGATTTACGCTGATCGGTGGTCTTTCTAATATGTTTTTTGTTTCACGGATGTTTTTGCAGATCGCCGCCATTCAGGAGAAGCAATTAAGAATTACTGGTAGTGTGGCGCAACCTGGTCGAGCTGATGTAAACCACTCCGCGCGCTTCCTTCTGTTGCTCGACGGTGTGCACTGCCGGGTGCTCTCGACGGAGCTCAACCAGCAACCCGCAGCTCAACCCGCAACCCAACGCAACCCGGCTCAACCCGCAACCCGACGGAGCTCAACCCGCAAGTCATCGAATACGCACCAGTCACCAGCGAATACGCACCAGTCATGAGTTGCGGAGGTAAGGCCGTGGTGTGAATGAGGTTCTTTCTGAAAGCTAGTCAATGTAGGAAAGGCTAAGGCGGGAGGGCGGGGGGGGGATGTTAGTGGGCATTTTTTGCGGTCTCCTACAATATGCTTTTTGCAAGGGTTCTCCTTAGAACTTACATTACAAGGTTAGCGTATACGTGGTATTCGGCGACATGTGGTTGCGTAGCGAACCGTGTTGACTTACGGAGCACAGGGGCATCTTCCCGGTTCTCAGGTAATTTATCCCAGTCCCGCGATAGATACAAATGACTATGCTCATGTTCACCAGAAGTGAAGACGACCGTAGCTTTCCTTTATCATTCGCGTCCATTGAATATTAAATCATGGTAAGGCCTTTGTGCCGAAACAACTTTACTCGAGTCTTGAGTGACCCAGTGTTGCCTACATTACATTTTTCAAGAATGAATGGGCTAGTGAGATACCGTGGTTCATTCGATTAAGTACTCTATTAATAGCATTTTAATTTATTGTTGTCAACACGATAGCGTGAAAAGCCCGGGTCGCAAAAAAATTGAAGGACACATTGTACATTCCAAAGTGTGTTCGGCGAAAGCGTGTGGCCATTCCACTGACTATGCCATGTCTTTTATCTTTTACACTCTCAGTGGGATAACACACAAACCGAATGTGTGTGCGTTTTCTTGTTTTAATTTTTTACCGCGAATCGCAGTGAGACGCGAGGCAGATGGACAGACGGACGGACGGAAGGACGGACAGACAGACAGACGGACGGACGGACGGACAGACGGACGGACAGACGGATGGACGGACAGACGGAAGGACGGACAGACGGACGGACAGATGGACGGACACCGGACGAACGGAGACGGACGGACGGACGGACGGACACCGGACGGACGGATGGACAAACGGACGGACAAACGGACGGACAAGCGGACGGATGGACGGACAAGCGGACGGACGGACGGACACCAGACGGCGGACGGACGGACACCGGATGGACGCACGCCGGACGGACGCACACCGGACGGACGGACAGACGGACGGACGGACACCCGACGGACGGACACTGGACGGAGGTGAGCATGAGACATTAAAGCCTTTCCCCTTAAAATGTAGGCGTCGGCGGCGGCATTGCCCGGGAGCAAAATTCCTGTTCATTTAATTTCAGCTCTTCCGACAAAATTTTCTCATATGCGTGAATAATCGCGTGTATGCAAATTATAAAAGTTAGGGATTCGAGCCGGACTCAAACCCAGAAATTCTGCCAGGCAGTCAAGTACTTTACAACAGAGTCACTCCAATGCTTCAAATCGCTTTGTAAGCAAACCTATACGGCCCTCATGCATCGCGAGGAGTAGCACTAACGCATGTAACCCTGCGAGGCGAAGGGTAATACTGCATGGGCAATCGGACCTTGAGTCAGTTGCGCCGACCTTTGAAGCGATCTATTGAAGCGCTTATTCGCCAAAACAGGGGAAGAGGTGAATAGCGGCAGTGTTTCCTCAGTTTCTATTGACTGTTTGACTCCTTTATTGAGACCTCCAGGTCACAAATCTGCTGAACCAAACAGCTGCGTGCCTTTCTACTTGAACATTCATGGAAATAGTCCGGCCTGCCACTGATATCGTATAAATACGCAATACTATAGAATTTGGAGTTGTCTTTGGCTACTCATCTTTGTACGGAGAGATAAAATTGAAGTCTGACTGCCTCACAACACAATCATTCCTAATTAACAGTAAGATGACGCCATTTTACAGAGCTCAGGATGACCCGCCATAGTGATCTTATCTGCGAGAAAGACAACCAGGAGAAAAAAATAAAAGGTTCGTTGGTAAAAGAAAAAAAAATAGGAGGCGATGTATCAAGGATAGGCCGAAAGTATCGACAGTTTCTGAATGCTGCAAGACATGTGGATTTCAACAAAAGAATTCTTGCCGTGTGGCGGCATAAAGCATGGTCGCCAGCTTTAGAGCCCAGATTTGTTCTTCGCAATACGCCCGAAAATGCGCTGAAATATAGACACAAGTACCCACTCCGATTGTACCGAGTGAGTCCATATTTTCGGATAGGTGTCCGCATTTTTCGCGATCGCAGGTGGCTCTATTTCCGGCTACGGCTTTACTTTGCTAACGAATGATTGCATTCCTTCTATGTGCACTGAAAGCAACAAAAATGTCCAATAAAGACATGGCCATGATGCGCACTTTTTTCTGCTCACAACAGTAAGCAATAGGCTCCAATAGAGTGGCATGCCTTTGGGAACAACCCGATAAGCAGTGACGACGAGTATAGAGCATAGCGCCACGTGCATTCGGTTCATGCACATGCTCGGAGAAAAAACAGATTGCCAGCCTTGAGATCTTTTAGCTCGCCTTCCATAACGTTCAGTGTCTATAAAACCTCATGCGGAGTTGGATAAACACTTTTTCCAGTCCTCTGGAAAACTGCGTGAGAGCACAGAACACAATTAAAAGAGGGGAACAGACAAGCGCAGACTTCAGTCGCCTGCCTCATTTCTTTATTTGTGTCTCGTCCTGACGCCCTGTCTAGTAAAGAGCGAACCATAATCCAATTTAACCAACCCCTGTCAACTCTTTTTACGCAATTTTTTTCTATACTAACCATAAACAGTCACTAACACAAAGTGCTTGCAGAAATCTTTCCACCCTGAACATTACCGAGAAAGTTGTGTGTTAGCACTAGAAAACTCGCTGTTGTATGAGAATTCTAATTCTTTGTTCGCACTAAAATCTCCAACACGACCGGCTCGGTCAGACAGACTAGTGTTCAGAAAAATGTATGTTCGTATTTCGGAGTCAGTTATGGCACGCGTGTTATTATTCTGTACTGAGCATCAACATTGGGTAAAACAAAATTTATTACTGGAGCTTTCGTCTCCACAATACGAAAGAGAAATCTGTCTTTTTATGATATGAAACATACCGTTTTAAACTGAGCTTGGCAAGCGCTAAGACGATCACTTAAAAAAGCAAGAATACGTGTGCCTAGCTTGTCAAGATTACCCGGCCTCTCGTTCGAAAACAACTTGTGACGTTCCAAAGCAGCATCGCCTGTCTGCACCACTTCATCCTTTGGGGAGGAGATAATAATTTTTTATGACATATCTGTAAGCTCTTATTCATGCAAGTCTGCCAGTACTTTGTCAATCGCATTATTACCCATAAATTTGGTCTTTTGAAAAGGAAATAAAAGTAATCGAAAATTTTGTACAGTCACGCCTGGTGATCGCAAAGTGCCAGCCAAGATTCTGGGCTTGGGTAAATATCTTGACAAGCAGGTGTCAGACAAGCTCATCTCCTCAACCCTTGTCCGGTTTTCGTCATTTTACATTCAAACAAAGTCGATTTGATCGGTTTTGTTCTTGATGACAGCTTATGCCGAGTTTCGGTTGTTGGTGCTCGTGAGCCTGCCAAGTATTCTATGTCAGTCATCAATTCGCAGTCATTCTGCATGTATCGTAGTTATACTTCACATTTTTATCTATTTCTTCTTTTTTATGCATTATAGTAAGCGGTAACATCTGTTTCAGGGATGGGGGGCTTAGTTAATCTTCGGTGAAAGCTTGATAGTTTTCGGCAACATGCTGGGTCAACATATAAAGTTCGAGCATGAACGGAACCCTTCTCTCACGTAGTGTGCGAGCCATATATTGGCATCACTCTAAGCGTGGAGGAAGCGGGAGTTATCACTGCTATACTTTTAAATAAACGAATGCCGACCACTGTAATATCAATTCTACTACAAAGATTTTCCACAGTACAGCACCATCAGCATCTCGGTGCAATATAAGGATTAAAGACCTGAAGCTAAACGAACCTGGTGGCCCAACTTTTGCCTTATAATAAAATTAAAATACCCACTGAAACATTCGCCCAGATAAACTGGCGTAAACGTGAAACACAATGCACTAATAATAAAGAGCAGTGCGCATTGGGAGTTCAAATTAATAAAATATTTCAATAGAGTTTGGCAAAAGACAACGGAACCACCTCAAACATAAGCAAATGTAGTTGTGTGCTTGTAATAGGAAGTTCTGTCGGCATTGAACATTGCCCAGAGCTCCATGCGCATTATTAGCTTCTGGGCACACAAGGGAAAACTACAAGCGAGGCAGTGCAGGCAGGTTTATATGAACTTGACTGTGAAATGAGCGTGAAAAGCACGCCGCAAACTTTCGTTTTAAAGAATACTCGAGAACTTGAATGACAAAGAAATTGGCGGCTGAAAAGCATTTACAGTTATACCTAAAATGTGTGGGCATCAAACACTGGACAAAGCCACAGAGTGAAATTAATATCACATCTTGAATGGAGTTTGGCAAAAGGTAACCGAACCAGGTTTCGCAAAGCTAATGTAGTTATGTTCTTGCAATCGGAAGGTATGTCGGCATTCAATGTCACCCAGAGGTCTATGCGCACGATTTGCATCTTGGCACACTTCGCAGAACTGCAAATGAGGCAATGCAGGCTAATATGAACTTGGCTACTTTAGACGTTTGGGAAAAGCAGAGCGAACATTGGTGTTAAAGAAGACTCGAGAACGTGAATGACAAAGATGGGCGGCTGTAACAATCATTTGTAGTCACACCTAAAAAGTACGGGCATTGAATGCAGAAAAGAATTTGGAAAGTTAGCAACCAATTGTACATATAATTGAAACTGTCTATGGAGAACCACGGATCGTAAAAAAGACTTCAAGCTAGAGACCGTCTATTATATGCCAAAGGAGGGAAGGAAGCTAATAAACAAAAAGGGAGAAGGCAGGAAGCTTAATCGGAAAAGCTTCGCTGTGGCTACCCTAGAAGATTAGGGAAAAGGAAAAGAAAAAATTAGAGAGAGAGAAGAGGAAAAGGAAGAAAGGCAGGTAAGTAAGTCAAGTCTGAGGGATGCATCGCAAGTCAGAGGCGTTCGCACAAGCCGGTAGTCTTCAAAAAGTACACTTGTGTTCACATTTTTGTGCGCAGAGTAGATATGGCACGGTTTTCTAGTAGCATCTGTAGGGAAAGTAGTCAACTGTCCAGTCACCATAGTGCGTTGAAGAGCACTTGTCTTCCCTAGGTCAATCGAGGTCAGTGGCCAAGCGAGGGGTCAATGCTTCCTTCAGTACCACAGACATCGCATGCCGAACTGTAAGTCATTCCAATTGTTGTTGTACATGCCTTCATGAAAACAACGCCCAACCAAAGCTGATAGAGAAGCGAAGCTTCGCGTTGATGAAAGCCGGATGGAGGATAAAGTAACTGGACTGTATTTTCTGACTCTAAACCAGCGTTATAATTTCTGCAGTCAGTCCTCTGGCGTGAATGCCAAAGAACGGCTGACGTAGGACACCGTCAAAGATTACCACTACGTAAAATGAAAAGGCCTCGTGGGTTGACTTTCAACGGTTGCCTTGTGATTGCGGTATCGCGCATCACATCAAGAAGCAAATATTGTTCATATTTCGCTTTAAACACAAATGATTCAAGAAATATTCAACAACTGGCTTACTCTTACGGAGTGGAATGCGCGAAACAAGGCATACCAGACAGTATCAATGAAGCCCGTGACTGTACACGCCAAATATGTAAAAAAAGTACTGTGAAGGTTTAGAGAGGTACCACAAAAGAAATAAAAATAACCAAACACTTATCATAACATGCATGTTGCATTATAGTATCTGTGGCCAGAGCTGCTTGCCTAAAGCGAGATTTACGGGAGCACAGACACGAAAACGTTTCAAGAATGTGCCTACTGCAAGAAAAGTAGAGAAATTTAAGCAACGAAATGCCAACAAATTCACCCCACTTTACCTGAAGATGGCGAGGAGACCCGAACTATAAATCAGAGGGTGTAAGTATACAAAATATACCTACCCTTGCTGAACTGGAGGAGAAGAAGGGGTGACTTTGGGGGGCCCCGACATTCTTACAAGTTTGGCCTGTTCCAATCAGACCAGAGTGTAGCCTAACCCCCGTATTCATAAACGCTCCTTGACTTGAACTTGACTTGCCACCGCCTTCAATGCAGCACAAACGCTTTTCAAACGCACTGACTTTAGGTGGTGCCAAGGCAGCACAAGTCGGTGCGTTCGAAACGCGTTTGTGCTGCATTGAAGGCCGTGGCAAGTCAAGTTCAAGTCAAGGTGCGTTTATGAATACGGGGGTAAGTCACTCGTGCTTGTCCTACTCGTGCTTGTTATAGTAGAGCCATATTTTAAGGCGAAAGCCTTTAATGTCTCATGCTCACGTCCGTCCGGTGTCTGTCCGGCGTCCGTCCGTCCGTCCGTCCACACCCCCCACTGCGCGTGCGCCAACCCATTAAAAAAAACTAAAACAAAAAACCTCCTCTCCACCTCTAGGCATCCCCTCCCCGCGGAGGCCACACCCTCACTGCGCATGCGCGTCCCCTCCCTCTCTCCCGCTCTACGCTCCCCCTTTCTCCCCTCCTACGCTCCCCCCTCTCTCCTCTAAGCATCCCTGCCCGTGGCGTCCACACCCCCACTGCGCATGCGCGTCTTCCCCTCTGCATGAGAATAGAAACTTGAGCTAGTTGGTACGGATTCATCTTGATTTTAGCAGCGCACTTACGGACGAGGACTACCTTCTTAGTCTACCTGTTGTCTACCTTCTTTTCTTAGTCCTCGTCCGTAAGTGCGCTGCTAAAATCAAGATGTCTTCCCCTCTCCTACGCTACCCCCTCTCTCGCCTCGCGACGCCGACGCAGGCAGCGTCTGCTAGCGAGTTTCTTGGTTGAAAAAACCGACTGCTCGCGCTGCACAACCGTTCACTGGCCACCCCGTATATATGGCAATGGATCTTGACCTGCAAGGTGGTGCCGGTGGGAGATTTCTCCTGTGCGTTGTCGAACGATAAAAAATTCGCAGCGTGCGCGTTAACTAAAAGCGGACTGCGGGTCTCTGTGTCCAGTCCGAGTCTTCTGTCTCTCATTGCCCATCAACAGCGATTGGGATGTTCCAGTAGGAAATACCGGTCCATCACTGCGTGCTTTGCGCCCCCCAGGTTTCTCTCCTGTGCAACGCTGCGATGAGTGCCAGCGTCAACGCCGCCGCCAGTGTAAGCGTTAGCGCCCACTGCTTCGCATCTGCACATGGTTCCCTTTAGCGGGAGATGGTGTAATCTTTAAGGCGAAAGCCTTTAATGTCTCATGCTCACGTCCGTCCGGCGTCCGTCCGTCCGTCTGTCTGTCTGTCTGTCTGTCTGTCTGTCTGTCTGTCTGTTCGTCCGTCCGTCCGTCCATCAGTCCGTCTGTGCGTCCGTCCGTCCGTCCGTCCGTCCATGTCCGTCTGTCCATGCGAGCTCTGGCACGGAGCCAGGTGGCCGCCGGGATGCGCAGACGGACGCCGGTCGCATCGGACTCTATAGCGCTCACGCTTTGCTTGCGTAGCGTCGCTGTGCCCAGAGTTTGCAGTCATTCTGACCGACTCCGTCTCAATGGACCCAGCGTTCACGGAATACACTTTCCAATTTACAAAGGGTCCGTCAATTTAAGAGCTGTAACGCGGAGGGCGTTTGCACAATGCGCAAAGCGCGAGAAAATACTAACGCATGCGAACGGACTAAGAAGAATCTCGCGTCTCGCTGCGATTCGTGGAAAAAAATTAAAGAAAACATGCACCCATTCGGTTTGTGTCTTACCCCACTGAGAGTGTAAAAGAAAAAAAGAAATGGCATAATCAGTGGAATGGCCACACGCTTTCGCCGAACACACTTTGGAATGTACAAAGTGTCCTTCAATTTTTTTAACCATTAAGGGCTCTTCAAGTACGGAAATACTTCGTTCCAGCTTCAGAAATATATGTACACACGCAAATTATCCTGCAGTCCTTGTGCTGCACAGCATATTGCAGAAATTGTTACGAAATGTGGCGCTAATGTAGCGTAATCGCACTTCCTGCCGTTTTGATATTTGCATAGCTGGTGAATAACCGCATCAATTCGTTTGGTTTTCTATGCATTCAGAATATTGTTATGCTGTATTTATACATTTCTCGTGCAGTACGAACGATAACTCATTTCAACTTGTTGCTTTGAAAACACTTGCTTGTGTTCTATAAAACAATATTTGTTTATCAACATTTTTCGTTAAAGAAATAGTGTTCTCGACAGGTAGGTCCATCCCGCTGCTATGCTCTAATTCGCGCATTTGATTCCAGGAAGCCCCAGAGCCCACAATAACGGGTCGGAACGAAAAGCAAATATTGCCACGCGTGTTTCTTTTACTGTATTCGGTTTCCGCCCACAAAGACTATCAGCAGTACTCGGCGCAGACCGCGCCTTATTGTTCCAGAAGCTTCTCGGTTGTAGTAGATCGTTTTGTTAAGATTGTACGCAAGACGGTAACACTCAAGATTATTACAGAGCTTTCGTGACGACTAGTGATAAGGCTAGAATGTTCGACGCGTGATTTATAAAAGCCGGCGCGTTCCAACGATGTTCAGTTGATCGACGGCCGACGCTCTGTTCGCCGCTATCAGTTCCAGCGCTTATTGCTCTAATCTCACCTTCAGTTTACCGGCCACAAGTTCGGCCCAAATAAAGTGTTTCATCTCGGACTACTGCCTACTGCCTTCGTCGACGTCACGACCACGGGACATATGGTGGAGGTGCTGCTTCTTTCATGTACCGGACGCCCCCGTCAAGCCGTGAACCGAGCCCACTTCACGAAGAAGACACCGACACCATCACTAACGGTCGAGCCAGCCGCAGGCTGAAAGGACTACCCGCGCAGCACGGACTACTGCCGGACAAGCCGAAAGCTACGGCGGCGAAGACGAAAGGCACGATGACCACCGCTGTGTCCCCTGCAACCATCGTGATGCAGCCACCCAGAGAGCCACCGACTTTCCACGCATCGCCTAGCGAAGACCCCGAGACATGGCTAGAGACTTACGAACGAGTCGCGACCTTTAACAACTGGGACTCCGAGGAAAAACTCCGCCGCGCATACTTCTACTTAGGAGACGCCGCGAGGACGTGGTTCGAAAACCGCGAAACCAGGCTACAAACCTGGGATCTCTTTTCGGACGACGTTCCTAAGTACCTTCACGAGCGTCGTCCGCAAGGAACGTGCCGCAACTATCCTGGAAACACGTGTGCAGCTTCCCAATGAAAACATTGCCATCTACACGGAGGAAATGACGTGCTTGTTTCGCCACGCCGACCCCAACATGACTGAAGATAAGAAAGTGCGCTTCCTTATGAGGGGTGTGAAGCAAGAACTCTTCGCCGGATTAATCAGGAACCCGCCGAAGACGGTCGCAGAATTCGCGTCCGAAGCCTCGACAATCGAGAAGACGCTCGAGATGCGCACACGGCAATACAACCGCAGCTTCTCGGTTTCAAGCTACGCCGACGTTCAAGCACTAGGAACCGTCGACCTGCGTGAGACGATCCGAGCGATCGTGCAAGAGGAGCTGCGAAAAATTCTTCCTTCAGCGCAGCCTCAAGTGGATTCCATCGCTGACGTCGTACGCGAAGAGATCCAGCAATCAATGGGCGTTCCGCAGCCTCCAGAGCCGCAGCTGCAAGCGATAAGCTATGCTGGTGCAGCCCGCCATCACGCTCCTCCTCCACGTCCACGCCAAGACACCGCATCGCCGCAGTACCGTCACCAGGCACCGCCGCCACCGCCACCGATGCCATACCACCCACCGACGCTATACCGCCCTCCTGCCGGCCAGCGCAACGCTCCTAGGAAGACTGATGTTTGCCACACGCGTTTCTTTTACTGTATTCGGCTTCCGCCCACAAAGACTATCAGCAGTACTCGGCGCAGACCAGGCCTTATTGTTCCAGAAGCTTCTCGGTTGTAGTAGATCGTTTTGTTAATATTGTACGCAAGACGGTAACACTCAAGATTATTCCAGAGCTTTCGCGACGACTAGTGATAAGGCTAGAATGTTCGACGCGTGATTTATAAAAGCCGGCGCGTTCCAACGATGTTCAGTTGATCGACGGCCGACGCTCTGTTCGCCGCTATCAGTTCCAGCGTTTATTGCTGTAATCTCACCTTCAGTTTACCGGCCACAAGTTCGGCCCAAATAAAGTGTTTCATCTCGGACTACTGCCTACTGCCTTCGTCGACGTCACGACCACGGGGCAATATATTGAAGGTTTATGGTTAAATTCCTGACATGTTCAAAATTTACGCATACCCCTCGAGTGTATTCCGTTTTTTTTACAGCCCAGTGGGCCCTCGCGAGGGTTTAATGTCAACTCCACGTTTTAAAAACTCCGATAACAGCATTACGAGTACGAAACATAATGCCTACTTAAGGGTAACATTGACACTACAGAAGGCACAAATGAAGAGAAACACTGTTTGAACGTTATTTAACTACTAAATTGTAGTGAAGTAATTATGGAACATTTTATAGAAAAAGAAAAGCGTAAAAAACATGACAACTGGGTGCGTATGACCATGCTACACGAGAAATTCAATAAGCATGCACGTTTCACATTGTAAAAAAAGCGATAGACAGCTCCAATGCACATCTGTTTTGCAACGGAGCCATCTATGTTTTTCTGAATGTCTCTCTTTCTTTATGCTTTTTTTTGTTTTGTCGTGCTGATCAATAAGTACACATTCTTTGACACTCGCGTAGCTTCCCAGCTTGATACGTCACATTACAGAGGGAATGTATGCTTAAATACGCATAATCTACCTCCTGCCTTCATCAAGAAGGCTCAGCAGTTGAAGTATGATATGACAAGAGCACTCGTGTCTGGAAATTCCTGCAGTAGTTTGAAAACTGGTACGTTTGCGCGCGTTGTTGCAGCGAGCAATGAAACAATACGAAAACGCTGTTACAGAATCATTTTAAGAAAATTCTGGCTGATGCATTTCCGTGAGGCTTTAAAGCGGGCACGTCGCTTGACTGCTCCCAATTATGGCGTTGAAGAGTTTATTGGAAAGAGCGAAAGAAAAAATACGCGGGCCTTGCATGGGCGCCTGCTGCTCTGATTCGCGCAGAAAATGCGTAGAGTGCGAAACTTTTCCAAGTGCGTGTGCAAACAAGAGCCGTTCTTTAACGCTTGAGGTATTTGCGAAGAAAGTTCATCGTCTGTTGGGTTTCCAATGCTCAGCGAAATTCGCGCTTTGTATGTGAAGCGGAAAGTCGGTGACCAGCGACATCTTACTCGAGGCAAGAGGATGAATCGTTAGAATTACTCAATGTCGACGCCAAGAAAGCGGGATATTGTATTTTTGAAGAGGGGCCAGAAAGTGGAAGAGCTTGAACAACGCAGCAGGTTGTTTTTCGTTTCATTGTAACATTTCCACATCTTTTCACCATGTGCACTTGCTAGCCAGCAAAACAATTCAGGCAGGCGGAGAGAGATCAGCCTGACGCATTTTGAAAAACCAACTCAATTCTTGCATTAAGAATGCTCGAAGAGAATGTTCCTGTTCCAACAGCAGATCGCAAAAAAAAATTAACACTAGGCTTTAGCTAGATTATAGCCACAATCCACCAGATTTTTCAGTACAGTTTCTGAACGCTAACAAATATCCGCAATAATTTAACCACATTTAGTCGTCTTTGGCAAGCATTTCCTAAAATAAATTACGGTGAAGCCACTGTTTAGCCAAACTTCTCAGTAGTTCTCAGTGCTGACCATGAACTATGTACTATAATTTCCATGTAACACAACATTTTGGGAAACAGTCATTTTTTTGTTAATGTTCTCACAGGAAAATTCTCGCTTCCAGTGTAGCCCTGCATTCGTCGAAGGCATAAAGAGTGACCTAACCAGCGCGAAAATATTCCATGAAAATCAATTTTTATGCATCATTTGGCTGTAAAGCCCATACTACACATGTCACTCTGCTTCATGCACACTATAAGTAAAAAGCAAATATTAGCTGTTACTTTTTGATGAGTCCTGAATGACCATATATATTGCGGTCTGCAAAAATTCACTCTTAATCTCCCTTGGAAAGCCGTGCCACCCACGGCTGTCTTTAGAGGGTATAAGGATCCCAAGGAGACAGTTAGTGCATCCTTAACGACGGTTAAATATATTGCAAGTGAGGAGGACTGACTAAAATGAGCTGCGGCTAATATTTTTAGTGTCCATTATAGCATCAGAGTTAGAGTACTCTGGTCACTGAAACAGCTCCAACTGCATCGCCTTGAGAGGCCCAACAGGTAAGACAAATGCCGAAGGGGCTCATGCCATTCGCAACACCTTATACTATGTCCGAAATACTCTTTCTGTTAGTGTGTAAGTTACGGTATTGGGAGTACGTTTAGCTGTTACGGTCTACATTGTCAGGCACTCTACACTATGTATTGCAACAGGGTTTTCCAAAGGGGATGGGATTATCATACTTTCG
>JALIZH010013995.1:0-14198 GCA_030522465.1 Rhipicephalus appendiculatus | reverse complement strand
TTTTGAGATCTTGTAGCTGATGCGGTGAAGTTGCACAAGTACTAATACTACTCGGCATTCTTGCCACGAATACTTGAATTATAATATCAAATGAGGAGGGTGAAGCTCCAAGTTAAAAAGCCAGAAATATTTTAGTAAGTCGAAAAAGCACGCTGTGCCACAAGCAAGTGTACCAGCAAAGTTGAGGGGCTTTCACCGGTTTATTAAGGCGTCTTCGTAAGTCAAATGACAGATTACATCCAGCCAATTACAAAACTAATGGTACAGCTCAGATTTCTCCTATGCTTCCAGCATGAAGCACGAAGCTGAGCTTACGAGCTCTATAAAAGAAATAATTTATATGATTCAGGCATACTATAGGAATGTCTTGAAAACCGGTCAGAATAGACTCGTTCTGAGCGATCTGCCCAGGCTGATTCCTTGAATGCAGTCGATCTGAGTTACGTTACTTGTGCACCTTTCTCCACATTCGAAGGTGCGCGTTTCGTAATACCTTTTGCGCGTCACTCTGTCCTAGCCCAATTTCTAATGATGATTTACCATCGACACTTGCCTATACAGTGTAGTGTGCACGTATCTCGCAGGAGTACGGCCACTAGCGTGGGTTCGGACTTAGCGAGCCACAGGGCCGCGTCTGCCGTCGCCTCGCGTGAACTAGCGCGCCGCAGCACAAGTGCGTTCGGGCAGCAAAGGCACCGAGCGCAGCGCGGCAAGTACACAGTATACTGCTCTCGAGAATCCGCAACACTTTATTGCCTGCGGCAACACCACAAACGCAGTACAACGCCCGCTCCCAAAAGGCGGCGGGAAAAGCAACGGGCTTAACCACGCCACGGGCGAAAATACAACACAAAGGGCGCCGCTAGCACGTCTCCGCGGGCAAAAGGGCTCACGGCGACACGCCGCTGAGGGAAATGTTCCCTCGCGACTACGCTGCGTACTCTCACGATCAGTGACCAAAGGGCCCGATCGCTCGAGTGGTGGTGGTGGTGGTGGTTGTGGTTCGAAGAAGGAAAAGGCGCCTAATAGCCCGGTCGGGAGCACGGCGCAGCGCCTAACTCGAGTGAGGGCAAACTCCGCTCGCGTTGGCTTCGATAGGTACGGCTCGGCGTAGTAAGACCACGCGCGAACACACCGCACCGCTCTTCGGCCTAGCGTTCGGAAAGGGCAACGGAAGGTAAGCGTTCGCCGCGGGCGCAAGGCACCGTTGGCGAACACCGTCCGAGCGAGCCCCAAGTACAAGGGAGCTGACTGACGGGAAGCAAAAGAGACGTGCTTACCCCACGCTGTCCAGAGAGAGATTCTCTCGCGCTCCCGCCGCGTGCGCAAAACGTCTCGCGACGCGAGACCCGAGCGCGGCGCCACAGTCGAGAATCGGCGCCGGGTGAGAAGTTAGCGTTACTCCCCGCTCTCCCAGCACCGACGGACCGCGGAGGAGGGGAGAGTCATGTTTGGACATGGGAACGGCAGAAAAAGGCGAAAAGGCCCGCGCAATGGCGACGGGCTAGCCTCAATCCCCACAACACTTTTTATAGATGGAAACCTCTGTCTGCAGCGTTACATTTGTCGTTTGATGTTGTAGGATTGTGATACTCATGCCTGAACTGTGATAGAAAATATGTGCTTTACAAATTGCCTGGAATAAACTGCAATATACTGGTGTATAATTATGTAATAATGTCCTGTTAGAAATTCTACAGCTTTGAACGAGGGTTTACGCAATGTATCGAGAAATAAAGCCAGGCTTTAAAATGTAAATATAATTTGCTCAATATGTAACGGTACATTAGGACAACCTGAGCTATGTAGGAAATTAGTTTGCTATAGAAGGTTGTTTGGACAGCAACTTTCATGGAAAAACAAAAGGGAGCACGTGGCGTCGGGCTCAATGTGCAGGCAATCGGCAGTGCATGATCAGTTCATTTTTCACGACCGTGTTACTATTGTGATGATGTCGTGACGTCGACCAAGGCAACAGTTGGCGTGCCAAAGAAGAAACTCTTCATTTGGCCGAACTTGTGGCCGTGAAACTGAAAGTCCGACTACAGCAATACATAAGTAATGCATGTTGTTGGGCTAGTTGGCTGATCGATATTGAAGCCATGTTTAAACTGCGCGAAGACGACAACACGTTAGACACATAGAACACGCGCTTCGTGTGTGCGTGTTCTATGTGTCTAACGTGTTGTCGTCTTCGCGCAGTTTAAACATGGCTTCAAAAGCAATACATAATAAAACATTTTGTTGTGCTAGTTGGTACATGCTTACTGAAATACAAAAAGACGCGTACCATCCATGAAGAAAATTAAAGACAGAACCGAAAGGGCGTCACTCGCAACTAACTTTATTCTCAGAACATCGGCGACATATATAGCCGTAGCAGCCATGCGCACTGGCTGCTACGGCTGGCACTGCTGTAGCGGCGAACAGAGCGCCGGCCGTCGATAATCTGAACTGGGGCAACGCGCGTCGGCATTTATACACGTGTCGTCGAACATGCGAGCGTTATCGCTGGGGGGCCGGGTTTGTTCCCGAATAAACTGAGCTGTTCGCTTTTGCGCGCTCAAGCCGGACAGATGATCCGAGAACTATCTAGAATGCTCACAGACATTCTGGCGCTGATTGCGCAAGGCAGTATCTACACGCGCAATACGCTGGTAACATAAAACATAGAAAGGAGCGTGTGTGGCCAACGCCTCCTCTATTTTATCAATGCCAGCCAAATGCGCCCGTTCCAGCTGTTCACCACCCTCTCCTCTAACCCTTTCCTACTCTCGCCCATCGCCTAGCCTTCGCGTGTGCTTTACGTTCATGGGGGAGAGCACCCATCATGCAGTGCCTCACAACGGAAATCAGAAAAATTGGCCGCGTATCTGCGTGCTTCGCTGCAAATGTCGTCGAAAGACGGATAGTCTTGTGCCGACTGCACTGCATGAGCGGCATGAGTACCACAATTAAATAGCTCGGCTAGCCGCTGGGCTCGTTTTTCGGACGTTTTCCGGGCACGCTTAGACGGACGCCGGCGTTTCTCCGCTGAAATTTGGTCGTCGGTCTTTTCTCTGCGTTCTCTGATCATGTCTTGTAGAGTGGGTCGTATTTCATCAAGCGGCCATATATGTTTTGCCTTGCCTGAGACAGCGCTCTTCTACGATGAATCAGCCGCATCTGGCTGGCATTGATAAAACAGAAGAGGACGCCATCTACAGCGCTACCGGGGAACATCGGCTTGTGTTGAACTATGCTGCTGCCAGGTGGCAGCACCACAGCGTCGAAGACCTGGCAGCACCACAGCGTCGAAGTTAAATCACTGGGCGGAGACTTGTTTTGTACACAGCGGGGCATTTTCAGCGCCGCGTAATAAACACTAGGATCTTTATAATTACGTATCTATAGATTTTGTTTTAAAGGAACACTGTGAATAGTACTAAGGTATTGATGTTGTGCCTCAGGGATGCGTAATATTTGATTTTTAATTGCCCACGCTCACCCGTATGAACACATGCTTCTCGGTCAAGATTGGAGGTCGTAAGGCAGGGGGGTTAAACTTTGGCCAGCTAGCTGAATCGTGCGACGTGCCGACAAACAGAGAAACAGATAGACAGACAGACGGACAGACAGACAGACCGAAATTTCTCCGTTTAGGTTAGAGCACTGCACGGGCCGTGATTCTCGGCCCGGGCCCGGCCCGAGGCCGGCACTCGTCTAAGTTTACCCGCCCGAGCCCGGCCCGGAGACTCAAAAGCGAGACCCGGGCCCGGCCCGTACCCGAGAAAAAAATTTCACCTACCCGGCCCGGCCCGACCACAGATCGGGCCCGACTGGGGCCCGAACCTATAATCTAGGCGGTGTGGCCCGAACATGGCATCGACAGCAAGGCGTTTTAAGTAGCAAATATCTACGTTTTGTTGGCGTATGCTACTCCAACAAGCATGCTTTAATCTACGGTAATTACTTGTACAAAAGGGCTTTACTGTGGTAACAGATGACCGGAGACAGTGGGTACGGATGAACGGTTATTCGGCAGAGTTATAATGTACGTATTGTTTCTGCAAATACAATGGTAATTATCAAGAGCGTTAGGTAGCAGATATTGTAGCAAGAAAAGTGGTTTGCAGCATCAGTTTAGTTTCAACAGGGCGCGCAATAAGAACAGAGGAGACAGACAACAAAACGATACCTTCGCTTTTATATATTGCGCTCTTAATTGAAATTTTAAAGGAATACTGAAAGAAAGTAACAAAATTTTGCGGAAATATTTGAAAACGAATTCGTGCGATTACATCGAAAAGAAGTCGTCACTTATCGAAGTTTTCAGCGGGTGGTCTTAATTTCTGCGTTTTTATGAGCGTGCGCCAAGCCGCCCGTCCTACGCAAGTTGGAAGCCGTGACGTCATGACACCCTCATTTGACAGCCGTCCGTCCAGCCACCGTCTTCCATGTCAGTCAGGCAGTCCGGGCCAGCAACATGGTCCAACGTGCAGCGGCAGCAGTATAGATAAATTAATGTTACGGAGTGTGCAAAATACGTGGTTTCAGCAGCTTCGTTGCGGCAGAAAGGCAGTTATTGCGGCTTAATCGAGGCATCGTATTCGTCGTTTTTGTGTAAACACATGCGGTCGGCGTTCGACCGTTGCGCATTTCGTTTTTGTTCGACGAAGCACCGAATGTGTGGAATTTCTCAGCCGTTTCACAGCGTTGTGCACACGACCGCCGCCGTCATATCCACGCTACCTGAAGCCATTTACAGGTTGAATTAATGGAAATTAGTTGGCTTCGTCACGATGAAGAGCACGGGCTATTCGAAAGCATGCCTCGATCGTGTGCGCTCATCACAGATAGATTGGCGCCACAGTCCCATGGTTTCGCTGTTTCCTTTTTTTTTTTTTTTTTTAGGACGTAGCTAAGTGAAGCGACAAAATGTTCCGAGCTAACAAAAAAAGTCCATTTTTAATGTGTCCACGCTTGGTGCGATGGCTGAGCCGTACGCATCAAAAGTCTACACCGCGTCTCATCTTATAGGAAACGTTTGGGACGGTGTGTTGCGACCAACGATGCTGTTACGAACGCGACGAACACTTCAAAACCGAAGACCGACCGCGGGAAGGCATGTGTCATAAAAAGCGATAAGATTCTCCGACGTTTTAGACGGACCATAATTCCAAGCGAGTAGCGACGACAGCGATGAAGAGGCACCGCGGCCCCCCGCGGCCCCTGCGGCATGCTGCGGCCGCGCGCGCGGGGTGTCGTGACGTATTGCAGCTTCTACCGGTGGTCGCTAGGGCGCTAGGCACAACCGAAAATCGCTGAAAGACGATGTTTCTAGACCATTGTTTTTCAAATCACTTAAATTTGTTTTATTTGCCATTTTTTATGCTATGAAATATCGCCCGCAGACTTATCGTTCCGTATTCCTTTAAAGCATGCTCTGATCAAACGCAATCGTGCTCCCTTCTCAATATATAGCCCCATTTTCAGCATTTTGGCACGGCAAGAGAAATAGAGGGGGGAAAAGCCAAATTTATTACCTTTGTTGTAAATACGCTAACTTAGATAACTTAGATAAAAATTATAACGTACTCCGTGCACCATGTGTGCTATTCGAAATACGTATAAACAACCGAAAGGACGAAAAAAAAAGTATTTTTTATAGCATTATTTTCATGTAGTACACCACTGCTAATATATACAGTATGTAGGGCCGAAGAACTTGTGTCTCCGTTTACTGTTTCCTGAGTTTCTTGTTTGCTTTTACCTGTACTTTTTCACTCACTCCCCGCTCCCTTCTCCTCTCCTCACTCACTCCTAATGCCTTTGGCCTTTAGGGCATCAATGAATGAAAATGAAATGCAATAAGTTTTTCTGGCATAGCTTACAGTTCACTTCTTCGCGTGTTTATTGTGCGAAAAGTCAAGTTATCAAGAGATTCTTGTAAGCACGCCATGCTTTGGTACATCAGGTATCCTTCCGCGCTACAGTTTTTTCAACTGTTCGGGCTAGCCGCAGGGGCGCACGAAATCTGACCTTGCGAATTGTGGAGGCGTCGGCAGTCGTAGTTGTCAGCTTTCACCCACTGCAGCAAATTTCTGACGTCTCTGTGGATTTCTGCAGAATGTACATAACTTTCCAGCCCATCGCTTCAATTCCTTGTTCCCAAGCGTCCTACCACTCTTCAATATAATCTATAAAACTCTTTTTTGAGAGTCTCTTGCAGGTTTGTGCAGTGTATATAATTTGATCTCTTTTCGGGGTTCATACTAGTTTGGTAATAAAGCCGCGAAAAGCTTCCCGCTACTTACGCATTGTATGCATATAATACAAGGTAAGGGGACATCACCCGGTATACGGAATCAGTGCGGAATCAAAGAGGCCTAATCACTGAGCTGGAAATCCAAAGACTGGCAGCCAGATTCACATGTTCTTGGTACAAAAAATCAGACTCAGTTACCGAGATTCTAAGTTCGTGTGAATCGGAAATGCTTGAAATTAGGCCAAAGAGGAACGCAATAAAATTACTATTTCAGGTTCTCAAGGGTCACAGAAATGTTGATAAAATATATACATACGAGATCCTCGTAGAATTAGCAAAAGAATAAATCATAGTGCAGTCCTTAGACCTTACGCCACCCGCACAAACGTCTTTCATTGTCCGTTTTTCCGCAACGTTATAGAAAAATGGAATGGACTACGTGCACAAATTGCTGAATGATTTAAAGGCTTTTGAGCATTTGCTTGACAGCTATGTCCCTAAAATTCTTTGGATGGTGTCGTGATGTTTTGCGTCTCTTGTCATACCAATTGTTAACGATTTTCGGATTGCTGTGGTTATTGTTGTTGACCTTTCATTTTACTTGAGTGTTCTATATATCAGTTGTTGTTTTACGTACGCCCTCCCTCTAATGACCCACAAATGTGGGTTAACAGTATGTTCAAATAAATATATAAATAAATTCGTAGCTATCTTTTTTATTCCAACGCTGTGCGGCAGTATCGTCTAGCTCTCGCACGATATAGCAGAACACGAGGAAAGCTCAGACGTCAATAATGTGGGTACGCAAAGCAGGCTGTCCATGTACAAGTAGCGTCACGTGACCACGGTGAGCCGTGATGGAGCCATGGAAAAAGATCGTGTCTTTATAGCAAGTCTATGCAACAAACTCCGCGCAGACCTTTCGTTTTACTGGACTCTTCCGATGATATCACTCTTCCGATGATAAATTATAGATATAAATTCATTATGTAAATTTATTACATTAAATTCATTATTGCGATTACGAAATATGATTCCGGGTACAAAATGACCGGCGGCTCCCATTGAGGGGCGAGCGTTTGCACTGGCATTGAATAAAATAGAGGCCTTGTTTCGAGATACAATATGTGGAACATACCTGTATGCACAACGTATGTGGCACAATCCGAAGAACTGAGCAAATTCCAAGCCCGGCCCTCGTCCTTGTCCTAAGTTTTCGCTGGTTTGTTTTCGCATCTAACTATGAACCAACCGGCCCAGCTTTTCACGCTTCTGAAGCACCCGAGCCCGCCACCTCAAACCCGGGCCCGGCCCTAAGCCCGGAGCTTCAGGCCCGGGCCCGGCCCGGGCCCGCCGTGAAAACCACTTTACCCGGCGCGGTGCCCGGCCCACGGGCCGGGCCGTGTTTTCGGGTAGGCCCGAGCCCGTGCAGTGCTCTAGTTTAGGTATCCCAAGAAAGACTATCGTCTTTAAAAGTAAATTTTCTTCAGTTGTGTACAGATCCGTGGGGCGGCGTCTTGCATCCCTCGTGTTCACTATGTTGGCGGTCACGCTGGCTCTGTAAGGGACACGGTGTTTTGAGATAGCGCGTTTCCGTTCGTGGCGCTGGGCGGGCAGCCAATGGGGAAGCGTCACTGCGACGGTGCTGCATGCTCTGACTTTAAGAGCACTGTGCGGCGGCTGTGGCATTGCTTCGAGACACGAAGAAGGAGCACGAATGAACAAATGTGACAGACGCATGATATTGAAGAGGGAAACACGTTTATCGCATCTCCGTTAGAAAGCGCTCGGACGAACGTGTGACGGAAAGCAACGCTACCCAACATGTGGCGTCGCATCACGACCACTCCCTAAACTAAGGCGGACCGACGACTCCCATTGAGGAGCGAGCGTTTGCACTGGCATTGTAAATAGAGGAGGCGTTGGTGTGGCATAGCCCCCTCTGAATAGATCGTCCCGATGTTTCAACAGTAGACGGAAGTACAAAGATAAAGCAAAAAGTACAGTGAGGAATAAGTGCAAGCAATAAAGCGTAAGAATAAAGCAACAACCAGAACAAAAAAAAATACAGTCCTCAGGTTCGTCAACACGCATAAAACGGCTTGAGGCGCACGACATGGACGACTTCAGGTAGCGCACGGCGCCGTTCAAAGTTCGTGATACCGTCGGGGACAACCTCGTAGTCGAGTGCGCCGAGACGTCAAATTACCCTTTACATACAGTCCGGAATACCGTCGCAGAAGCTTTTCACTAGGTGCACATCGGCGTATCGGTGTCCCGGCCCACGCACAGTCACCAGGATTGTACTCCATGGGTCGTTGCCAAAGATTATAGTGACGGCTGTCGATCCTCTGCTTGTTTTTGATAAGCATAATTTAACTGTGCAACAACAAAAAAAAAAAACGGGCGGAAACACGAAGGGAAGAATAGTACAAACAGGTGCAGACTACCAACTGAAGTTTTATTGCACGAACAAGGCAATATAAAGGACAGAAAGCAGGAGAGGGCAAACGGGGAGGAGAAAAAGGCAAGCGGGACCCATATCTACAAAAAACCGAGGCCACATCAACCATAGCCCACCTGTCATACAAAACCAAGATAACTGAGCTCTTTCTCATGTACAGCAACAGAGGGAACACTGACGCAAGACTCAGATTCCCTGTGTATGCGCGCAGCCTCAACAAGTTCACGCGCTCTCTGATTTTTATGGTGGAACAACACAGAATTGTCACTAAAAATCGGTGCGCAGCCACATTCCCTGGATTGCGCTGCTAAATGAAGGCCGGAGTGGCCTTCCAGAAAATTATAATGTTCTCTAAGTCGGAATAAGAACTTGTTGTTGGGCGAGTTGGTGATTACATAACATGATGATTTTAGCGCTAGAAAGGACGCTGTCCGGTCTCCCACATGTGTTCGTCCTTTCTAGCGCTAAAATCATCATGTTATCTAAGTCGGACATTTAGACCACGTCCCGTTTGTGCCACGTATACGCGATTGCAAGAGAGGCTTATGAAATAGACAACACTGGTGATACAAGATACATAATTATGAACATGACTAACACTACACTTATCCTGCTGGACAATTTGTCGATTGGCCACACGTCGGTCAACTTTTGCACATAAAGTGGATAGCTTGTTCCTGGCAGAAATGAACACTTGGATGTCATATCGTTATGGAACCTTGTTTAGGCGGTGGGTAAAACCATGCACATATGGAATAACAGCAAATTTCTTGCGCTGCGCCTTCTCAGCCAAGTTGCAACCATCATCGTCACCTTTTTAATTTTCTTAGCCAACTTCTCGCAAACCTTTACCAATACATCCCGTGGGAAGCTAGCTTGCCTCAGTTTTTGCACCTGCCCAGAAAAACTGGTTTCAACTAAATGAGTACAGGATTTCTTCAGAGCAGAGCTCAAACAAGAGAGTGCAATTGCATTCTTAACCAGTTTCGTATGGCCCGATTTGTAGTTCAACACAGGTTTGACAGACCTAGGGGCGTAGAACCAAGAGACATGCGTGGGCGAGAACTGCAGCTGTAGATCCAAGAATTGGATACAATGGTCCTTTAAGTATTCTCACGTAAGCTTTGTGCCAAGACCAAACTGCTCGAAACTCTTAAGAATACCTGGCGACATATCTCGATTTCCCTTACGGAAAAAAAACAATATAGTCATCGACATAACGAAAGACCCTGATTACGGATGCCTGTAAAACCGGTTGAAGCGCCCGGTTGCGCAGTTAAATTATGGATCCTTACCAACTCGCTCAACTTACCACTCTTCTTGATACGCAGGCGGGCGAGCTGCCGAGCTTCTTCGGCACGTTGCAAGTAAGTGGCGACGTCGAGACTGTCTTCATCGGTGGAAGCTGGTAGCACTGCGTCGAGCGTCGTTGCCGGGCTGCTTCCGTAAACCTACTTTGTACGGCGACAGCTGCGTCGTTTATTGAACTGCCGTGTTGTATGCGAAGGTCATGTACGGAAGGATGGCGTCCCATGTCTTGTGCTCGACGTCGAGGTACATGGCCAGCATGTCGGCTATGGTCTTGTTTAGACGCTCGGTGCGGCCATTGGTTTGTGGTTGGTACGCTGTCATCCGGCGGTGGCTTGTGTGGCCGTATGTTAAGATGGCCTGAGTTAGGTTAGCAGTAAATGCCGTACCTCTGTCGGTGATGTGGACCTCCGGTGCGCCGTGACGCACGGCTATGTTTTCAACGAAGAATTTCGCTACCTCGGATGCGCTGCCTTTTGGGCAGAGCTCTTGTCTCGGCGTAGCGGGTGAGGTAGTCAGTAGCTATGACCATCCATTTGTTTCTGGAATTCGACGTTGAGAACGGCCCTAGTAATTCCATGCCAATTTGCTGGCACGGCCGGTGAGGTGGCTCGATGGGATGCAGAAGTCCGGCTGGCCTAGTCCGCGGTGTCTTCCATCACTGACAATCTCGGCACGTCTTCACGTAGTGGGGCGAGGCTAGTAGTACTTTTCTTGTATCCTCGCGAGCGTGCGGGAAAATCTAAGGTGTCCAGCCGTCGCGTCGTCATGCAGAGCATCCAGAACTTCTGGACGTAACGCTTGAAGGTACTACGAGGAGGGAGTCAACCCGAAGTGTCGAAAAGTTTGTCTTTAGGAGAACGCCCTTCCGCAAGAAAAACGACTCCAGTCCTCTTTTGAATGCCTTTGCAACAACGCTGACCTTGCCCTCGAGGTATTCCACAAGGCCCTTGAGTTCAGGATCGGCTCGCTGTCGTTCGGCGAAGTCATCGGCGATTAAGGTTCCCAAGAAATCACCGTCCTCATTGTCCAGCCGGATGAGGGTTAACGGGGGCACGGCACAGGCAGTCGGCATCGGAGTGCTTTCGTCCTGACTTGCGTCCTGAGTCTCCAACGTGCGAGACGACCTGAAGGGTCCTTCACTTTAGCTAGCCAGCAAAAGGCGTGGTGGTCGCTCACATCTTCAAAGGGCCTTTCTAGAAGTAGGGGTGAAACTTTGACGTAGCTCCCATGATGGCAAGGCACTTTTTTTTGTAGAATAGTTGCCTTCTGCCTTGGATAGCGACCGGCTAGCATAACTTAGTATTCTGCACAAGAACGGCACCGAGTCCGACGCTGCTTGCGTCGGTGTGAATTTCTGTATCGGCGTATTCGTCGAAATGCGCAAGTATCGGAAGCGTCTGCAGGCATCGTTTCATTTCCTGAAATGCTACAACTTGAGCCGTTTCCCACCTGAAGTCGACATCGGTCTTTGTGAGCTTATTTAGTGGCTCGGCGATCCGTGAAAAGCCCTTGAGAAAGCGTCTGTTAGGCGCACAAGCCGAGCAATCGGCGATATCCCTTGTCGGTGGGTGGCGGGAAGGCGGACGATGGCAGCTGTTTGCTGCGGGTCGGGGTGGACTCCAATCTCGCTGATCAACGACGTCTTGGAGATCTGTTGAGTTCTGAGTGCCGACGGAAATGCTGACGCTTGAGAGACGGGGTATGGTGATTTGGTCTTCCAGCACATTCAAGGTGTTCTTTCTTGACGGCGTGCGCGGCGGTAGTGCTTTTTCAATGGATAGCGTTATCGACTAGGCTCTCAGGTTGATGACTGCACCATGGAGGCCTAAGAATTCCATACCAAGGATGACGTCTCTCGAGCAACTCTGTAGGACTACGAAGCTTGCTGGATAAATCCGGTTGTTAATGGAGGCTCTCGCTGTGAAAATTCTTGCCGACGTTACTCGGTGACCTCCAGCTGTCCGGATCGCAGGGCCTTTCCAGGCGGTCGTGACTTTTTTCAACTTCGTGGCGAACGGTCCAATGATGACAGAATAGTCCGATCCGATGTCGATGAGCGCTGTCACGCTGTGGCCGTCGATAAGAACGTCGAGGTCGCTATTTCTTCGTCTCGCATTGCAGTTAGGTGGTGGCGTCGGGTCACAGCTGCGTCGATTTGTTGCGCTCTTTCCATGTTGCGTCGTCACGTCTTCCTTGGTCCGCGACGTTGTGTCGGCTGGGCTTCAACTGCTTCACGTCGTGTTCTGCAGGTTTCGTCGCGTTGTCGTCGTCGGCGGCAGCGGAGGATGTTCGGGATTTCGTCGTACAGCAACCGCACCTCCATCGGTTGCTGCCCTTATTTTTCTGTATACGGGCTTCCAGATGATGCTTCCAGATGATGCTATGGTGGTTCGGGAATTCCTAACGTTTGCTAAACTTCTTCGCGAAAAATGTCGTTGATCGAGTGCACTTGAGGCTGTGGCGAGGGTAACAGCATGCGCAGTTTTTACGCACGATCGCTCGGATCGTTTCACGCAGGTAGTCGGAGCAGAGGATTTGAACGTCTGCGTACGCTGGCGTAGAGCGGCGATTGAATTGTCAGGTGCGCATCTCCAGCGTCTTTTCAATCGTCGTCGCTTCGGAGATGAATTCCTGGACAGTACTCGTTGGTTACGCATCAGACCCGCGAAAAACTATTGCTTTGCTCCTCGCATCAGGAAGCGAACTTTCTTGTCTTTCGGCATTTCGGGGTCGCCGTGGCGCAAGAGTCTTGTCATCTCTTCTGTGAAGAGCACCACGTTTATGTTTGAGGGCTGCGCACAGGTTTCCAGCAGCGCTTCGGCCCTCTCCTTGCGGATGACGTTCGTGATTGTAGCGAGGAACCTGGTGCGAAATGTGTCCCAAGTTGTCAGGATTCGCTCTTGGTTCTGGAACCAGGAACGAGCGGCGTCGTCCAAGAAGAAGGACATATGTCGAAGCTTGTCTTCGCTGGTCCACACATTGAAAACAGCGACTCGGGCGTACGCTTGGAGCCAGCCATAGGCGAAGAGTACGGGGGGGCTCGGGGGGCTCGGGCCCCCCCCCCCGGATGGCTTCAAGCGGGGAAGAGCCCCCCCCCCCCCCCCCCGGCGCCTGCCCGGGATATTTTTTAAGAGCTTGGCTTAGGTCCCCGTCCATTGACAACGAGCGTTTGGCTTCCTGTCTGGCAGCTATTTATTTCACAAGGGGCTGTCTATACCCGCATTTTCATTTCAGGCTTTTAAAATTCCGATCATGGACCAGTGACAAGTGAAACACTTAGTTAATAATTCTCCGCAAAGAGATTTGTATACGAGGAACCCAGCCTTCAAAAAACACGCACACAAGAAGAGAAGTAGACAACCACACACGCTGGGATCCACCAAATGTCAGAGGGAAATCATTGAGGCATATCAAATGCAAAAACACGGACCGGCTCGATGTGTAAGCACACCTTCCCTTTCGCTATCACGAAAAGAGGTGACGTTTTTAGACAAATGTAATTAGAAGCTCCCACACGCTTCGCTCTTATCTGAAAGGTTTTTTAAATCGCATCAGCGTCTTGCTAGTGTCTCGTCAATTGTCACATGCTCACCGCTTCCCCCCCCCCCTCCCACCCAAGATATTATGTAGGGCGCATGCGCGTTTTTTGGGTCTCCTTTTCGAGTAGATGTTTTTCCATTAAACTGTTGTCACCCCAGCGTGTGTGGTTGTCTACTTCTCTTCTTGTGTGCGTGCTTTTTGAAGGCTGGGTTCCTCGTTTCCAAGCTATGTACCAACAGGCCCAACACCATACTCTTCTGAGATTTGTATGTGCAGGATATGTTGTGTTAACAAACAACTGAGGCGACCTCTTAGTGTTCTATAGTGGTAGAAAATTGTATTTTCTACCACCTGAGAATTATTTTTGGCCATCACAAATTGAAGAATAAAGCTTCCTGTACCAGCATTAGGCCACTGTCTTACGTCTGGTGCATGTTTTAACAAACTAATGCATGTCAATAAAGCAAATAGGTGGGTCCCACTCATTGTGGGACTCGATTTTATGTGATGCAGTCCCCGAGTAGCAGCCTATACAGCATTTCTCGCTTTGAGCCAAGCGTTGCGAGGAGGATCGATGTCTTTGTGTAAGTTGAAAAATAAATCGGGAGTCATCACAAGGGATATTCATACTGATAT